>CM021107.1:539824451-539838867 GCA_007115665.2 Sequoiadendron giganteum | reverse complement strand
TTCCTTCTAACATTGCATAATTCTTGAAGCTTATTGTCTTAACATCTTCTTCTTCTGTAGTGGTTGCACACTCTCCATGTTTTCCTTCCTCAAACTTTATAAACTCCTTCTTACCCAACATTATCACCTTAGCCGCCTTGGTCTACTCCTTAAAAACTTCCTATAAAGGTGTCAAAGTGAAAGTATTTCCATCCTTTTCAATAATGTAAGTATTGTGTCTACGATCATATATGGCATGTCTATCAAACTTCCATGGTCTTCCAAGCAACAAATGACAAAAATACATGGGCAATACATCATAATGAATCATGTCCTTATATCCACCCATATTAAACTCAACTAAAGCTTGTTCATTAACCAAAATTGATTGATCATAATTCAACCAAGACACTTTGTACCTGGTGTTTCATGAGACACTTCTTCGAATTTCATTTTATCAACCATTTCAATAGATACCACATTATCAGTACTTCTAGATTCAACTACAACTTAACATACCTTTCCATTAAATTTTCAAGTTTCCCTAAATTGTGTTCTCCTTTGTGTTGATTCTTTCTCCTTGGATGCTTTGAGTAGATTTCTTCTCACCATCAAGAATTCCCCAACTTCTAGAGTAGCAAGTTGACTAGAAGAATGAATGCTTTCACAATATTCCTCTTGCACCAATTGAACTCTATTATCACCACCACTTGAAGCAGAACCTTGTTTCTTTGGACAATTTCATGCTAAATGACCAAACTGATTACAATTGTAACATCTTCCTTAAAATGAGCTTGAACCTCTACCTCCACCAAATCTTCCTCTGAAACCTCCAAACCCACCTCTTTGATCAACAACTTGTTCTTTGATTTTTCTTGCATATTCTTGTTCTTAGAAGGACTACCTTGCACCACTTCCTCTATTGGTGTTGTCTTTGTCTCTTCCTTGTCATTATTTCTTTCTTTTTATCCTTTTCACGGCCTTGATGGCCTATTGAAAACACACCTTAACTATCCTAGGTGTTGTGAGACCAATTTAATCTTGGATATTCAGCCTAAGCCCATTTAGATACCTTGCAACCTTCTCTACCTCATCTTTAGTATGTCCTACTCTAATACTTAGTCTGTGGAACACTTCAGTGTATGCATCACATCTAACTCCTTTTTCCTTAAATTTTGCAGCTTCCTAAAGTTCTGAATTGTATAATCTGTAGGTAGAAATTGTGTATTCACCTTAGCTACCATTCAGTCCCATGAACTTATCTTATTATTGCCCTTGTTCACTCTTTCTTCTTAAACATAGTTCGACCATATTAAGGTAGGGCCCTTCAACTTGGTTTTTGCAAATTTTCAATTCTTATTGTCTTCTATTTCTTCAAATTCAAAGAAATTATCCAAAGAATCTATCTAACCCAATACTTCTTCACTATCCATATTTCCACCGTACATAGGCACTTCTAATTTCACCTTAGGAGTATCATCCCTATTAATAGCCTCTAGCATTATGACCATTCTTGCTTCTTCAGGGCCCATTCCCTCTTCATCTTGGACTCCTACTGGAGGGTTCTCACTCTCACCCTCATCCTCCTTATCACTTTGGTCACCACTGACCATACCTCTTCTTTGATTCTTCTCCAAGGCTATTATTCTAGAAAGGTTGGCTTCATGTGACTCCTTATAAAGCCTTACCTCTTTTGCATATTTTTCCTTCAATTCTCTAACTTCTTTGGTCATTGTATTGTTCTTCAAAGGTATCTTGCTTATGCCCATTCTCATTCACTTTCCCACTTTTTAATTAGAACCTACTCTCTAATACCACCTGATGTAGATTGGGGAGGAAATAATTTAAAAATCACAATTTTATTAGATTCCAACAATCTTTCACCCACAAAACTCCAATCTGGCATTCAAATCACCAATTCACTTCTAATCTCTAGTAGCATACCAAACAAAGAAAATTATACTTATTTTTTCAAACACATTTCTCAAACCCACATGATGATTGGCATTCCAGACACCTATTAAGGACCTCTTTAACATATCCAACTTGTGCATGAGGTTGTTTCAGTCTTTGAAGTTTCAACACCTAAAAAGGATTGCTACACTAGAAAAGGCTACAATTAGCCCTGTTTTCCAAAGCCTCACCAACCCAAACACTCTGCCAACCCCAAATCTCTATTGTAGGGTCACTAAAAAGTTATAAAAGTCCAAAAACAACTACTTTCATCAAGAGG
Source organism: Sequoiadendron giganteum (assembly GCA_007115665.2). Taxonomy (NCBI): domain Eukaryota; kingdom Viridiplantae; phylum Streptophyta; class Pinopsida; order Cupressales; family Cupressaceae; genus Sequoiadendron; species Sequoiadendron giganteum. Next base: position 539,836,655 of record CM021107.1, on the reverse strand, counting down.
AACAACCATAAGTTCATCCTAATACACAACCCTCACTTAAGCCATCTCAAGCATGCTCATACAAGGGTATATAAGCTCAAATTTCCCAACCTCAAACCACCTCATAGACACATGAAATACTCTATATGAAGTCTGCAGAAGCTTATTACATCATTTAGAAAGGGTTTCTACCATTCTTTCTATAGACATCTAAATTTGACCATTTCCACATGGTCAAAATCATCTACTCTATTCATCTATTTCGTTAATAATGATTAAATAATTTATTTAATCAATATTTCATTTTCTGCCCAAGGTTCCTAAAGTATCTAATTGAATAATTAAATACTTTTCCTTACACCTTTTCTTCTCTAAATTAAATAAATATGTCAATTTATTTATTTTAGTCACCTGACCTTTTTGATTAAAATCAATTTTTAATTCCTCATTTTCTCTCTCCTTGTCACATTATCCATGATCCTTTTTTAATCTGGATTAAATAAATTAATCCATGATTAAGATGTGCACCACTTAATCAAGATTAGTGTCACATCCTCCATAATCTCCTACTTGCTTCTAATCTTTCATTAATTATCCTAATCATGTGTTTGCACAACCTTAATGAAGGTCATTAGCCACATTTAGCATGCCTTTTTTAGTCAACCTTTTCATTTGCCTTTCTTAGCCTTGACCCTCTTTCCCATGTGAATGTTTAATTCACATTTATTCACCCTAGGTCCCTCTCTTCCCCATGTGAATTTTTAATTCACATTTTATCCTTGCAACGCTTACCTTATCCCCATGCAACTTCTAGAACATTAGACTTGTCACATCACTCACATGTGGAAACTTCCATCCCTTTTGGAAACCCTCTCTTATCCATTAGATTCTCTCAAGCATGTGAATTTTTATTTATTTCTCCAACCACCTTCTCATTCCCTGTGGAGATATTTGAGGAATTCTTAAAAAATTTAAATGTCTTTTTCACTCTCATTTGGGGACAAGAAGTTCATTTTTGAGGAAATCTTCTCATCCCCCCAGGTACTTACAAGGTACTTGTCCTTCCTCCACATCATGTACCTTCCTTCCACCTCACTTCCACATCATCACATCCTAGGCCATCTCATAGTCCACATGTCAAGATTTGAGGGCTTGTGAGTCCTCAACTCACCATAGCCCTTCATCTTGGCCATGTTGGTTTAATCTCAACCATTGAATTCTCTAGAGAATTCAAATTCTTTTATAAATACCCCCTCTTTTATCTCATTTGGGGACTTAGTCATTTTGCACCCATATGCTACCAAATTGCCCACTCAATTTGCAAGCATCTCCTTAGCCATTTAGCCATTAGTATTAGCATTGTATTTTGTCATTATAGCTTCATCAAAATATCACATTGTTCATCTTGCATCTAACCATCTAAAGAGAATACAAACATACAACATCAAGGGTCAACCAAGGGATTTCAATAGAAAAGAAGGTATAATCATTTGTTGTCTTTTGTTATCTTATTTCTTTGTGTTATCATTCTTTAGGCTAATCTTGAGGTGTACCTTTATCTTCTTCCCTTATTACATAATAGTTGCTTTGCATCGTTAGAATAGGATAAACATCAAGGCTTCACATATCTGGCATGCCTAGTGGGACCCACAAATGGGTCCTTTTATTTCACATTTTTTGTTGTTGAGTTTGTTTGTAGGAATAGGTCATAGAGGGGCAGATTTTCACTGTAGAAGTGTAGATACACCATCTTGTTTGCTGCAGAAGTGCAAATACGCCCTCCAGTTTACTGCAGAGGGGTAGATACACCCTAGTTTACATTTTGTTTCTAATAGTTTACTGTAGAGGGGTATATACGCTCTAGTTTACATTTTGTTTCTAATAGTTTATTGCAGAGGGGAGGATACATCTTAGCTTTGTAGAAGTTGAGAAATACAACTTCACAAACCCCAAAGATCACCTACATGCAAATAGTCTATCACATAAAGAAGAGATGGAGACAAAAAAAGCAAGGGTGCTCTGAAAGCTGAAAAATGTATTAATCAAAGAGAGAGTATAAAATAAATGATCAATCCTTATGAAAAGAGATTGTGTAACCTTAAAATTAACCCTAATAGGTAGAAATTTAATAATTAATATAATTATTAAATGTTACAATATGCAAACTAAAGTGAAATCTTAAGAGAGGAATAAAGGTAACTTAATTTATATAATTAAGTTAAAACCTTTACTCTAACACACCCCCTTAAGATGAGAAAGAGTGCAGCTACAAACATGTGCAAGAAAGAAAAAGGTAACTACAATGTATGAAAGTAAACATGGGTCTCAAAAAATAGGCCTAATCAGGTAACCATTTACAAAAGAAATGCAAACTAAATGAAATGGGCTAAAGGTGAAAACCCAGTGGGAACAAAACTCCTCAAAATAGAATGAAAAGAAAGGAATGTGATGTTCTAATGAAAGAAGGATAGGAGGTGGATTACATGAGACCCCCCATAGACAACTTCTATCATATAAGTACATGTACAATGGTCTCCATAGGAGAGATAGAAAGAGACAAGAAGGCCCCCCCACAATGAAGGAACTCTTGTTGCAATGGTAGATGCCTGATGTAGAATCCAAAAAGAGATCCTGAAGTGGAAAATGATATTCCTCCCCTTGGGAAGAAACGGACCCAAAGGACGATGTCGAAGATTGATTAACCAATTGGTCTCAAGATGTGTGCCATGATAGGATGCTGAAGAATCTCCCTATCTAAACTGAAACAAATGATGTCAAATCTAAACTAATGTGGATAATCCTAAAACAAAACCTCTAAATGCATTGATAATGGTGGGCGCATAGTGATAACCTGATTGTCAAGGTAGAGGAAATGAATGTCCTCAAAATAATCCTCCAAATCTGAAATATAGGACTCCACAAGTAAGAAAGGTATGTCTGCAACATAAGAGTCCAAAGTAGCTATGTCTAGAAGATGTATGATGCCCTACTCCACTGAATCAAGAACAATAGGAGATGTTGATGAAGTCTTAGTTTGAAGAGTAGGAACTGTGAGACAAGCCTCTGATCCATCAGAACATGTAAGGGTGTCTAAATACTCAAGCTCCTCTAAAGTATCATGATCAAAGGGTGTATTATCTCTCCAAGCAATGGGTAAGATACAATCTAAAGTAGGTTCCTATAGGAATGGAGAGAGATTGGGGTCTCCATAGATCTCCCAAAGACGTGTCCAAAGTGGGTGGGGACAGAAAATGCCCGATATAGCCCACACAGTGTCATTATCAACACTAAATAAGATAAGTCCTAGTTTGTGATCTCTAATGATATCCCAAGCTATTTTTCCCTTCGAAGTGGCTGGTTCAGGTATGAGATCATAAAAATAAGGAAAAATATAAAGCCACCTACAATGTGTAAGTATGCCCTTTGCCCATGACTCATAATTACCCCGCTCTAGAATAACAACTGAAGGGTGAGTGGAAAAACCCATGATAAATCTTCAAATGAAAAAATCAAAGACTGATTATCTGATCCATGATAAATCATATTAATATAACCCATCCAACGCAAACAGAATCTATGTAGGTGCTAGAACGTCAAAGTAATTGAGCAAAGTGTAAAAACACACAAAGCTGAATAAAATATACCTAGTAAATTTTCTGATGAAATAGGTTGTAGATCTAGAAAGAGCAATGCAACACCTTTCCAAATCCTATTCGTTTGTGCAAAATAGAGTTTAGATGCAAAAGATATGCCTCCCGGAGTGTAAAACACAAATTCTGAATTTGACAAGTAGAAAATACTTCAAAATGGAAAAATCAGAAAAAATCACTAGCACCACTGGAATGACACTGAAACCATCTTTCCGGTGACATCTCGTTTCCAAAAAATGGAGATCGTATGCAAAACATACACCCGATTTGGTGAAAATTGATTTGAAAAAGCATAATATGGCCTCCAACAAGCCCTGGGGGCTTAAACAAATCGGCCCCTGGTCCGCTCACCGACCAGGGGGTTGGGCGTTGGCTCCTCGATAGAGCCCACGGTCCCCAATATGATTGGGGTTTTGGGGTTGGGTGACGGCTAGGGCTAAGTAAAGCTCTCAGTTCTTTATATGACTTGGGGCTTACAACTTCAAATCCCATGGGGGTTGGTCCTTTGGGAGCGCAGCGATGAAGGCTAGAACCACCGGCAATGGTGGTGAAGGGGAGGATGTTTGGTGGTAGATGGGTGGTCGCCAGGTGGCGGACCCCTATAATATTGTGAGCATAAAAAATAATGAAAAAAACCTTGTTTTTAATTTTTTTTTTTAAATTTTTGACCTCGTAAATCGTGCCCTAAGGTCATACGGCCTTAGGGCAAATGTTTTTTGCCTTTTCGGTCGACAGAGGCCAAATTGGACAAATTTTATATTAAAATAGGGGTTTTTGGATGTTGTGAACTTAATGGCAAGGTCTGTTTTATCCAAAAATGCCTAGAAAATTAGGCGACCCCTAAATCCACAAGAAAATTTTCTTTTCTGAAACCCTTGCATAGAAGAAAACTCTGTAAGCTAAAATATTCAAAAAATGAATAGGAAGCTATAGGTCTGGAGCTTTGATACCATGTAGAAGTTGAGAAATCCAACTTGACAGACCCTAAAGATCACTTACATGCAAATAACCTGTCACAGAAATAAGAGATGGAGACAAAAAATGAAGGGTGCTCTAAAAGCTGAAAAATATGTTAATTAGAGAGAGTATAAAAAAAATGATCAATCCTTATGAAAGGAGATTGTGCAACCCAAAAATTAACCCTAACAGGTATACATTTAATAATTAATATAACTATTAAATGTCGCAATATGCAAACTAAAGTGAAATCTTAAGAGAGGAATAAAGGTAACTTAATTAATATAATTAAGTTAAAACCTTTACTCTAACAACATTCTCTTTTTAAAACTTTACTGCAGAGGGGTAGATATGCCATAGTTTACATTGTATTTCTAAAATTTTACTATAGAGGGGTGAATATGCCCTAGCTTACATTATGTTTCTAATAGTTTACTGTAGAGGGGTAGATACGCCATTGTTTACATTCTATTTTCTCACAATTAACTGCAGAAGTGCAGGTACACCCTCCTAATTGTTGCAGAAGTACAAATACACCCTCTTGATTGATGCAGAGGGGGAAATATGCCCTAAATAGGACATTCTGAAAGGTAAAAATAGGCATTTTAGCTTCATTTTTGTCTTAGTTTTTTGTTGTTTTCAAGTTCTAACCCCCCAACCTTATTTGATTGTGGGTATATTTGGGTTTTTTGCTAACATTTTGCAGCATATTCTCATAATTAAAAAAGAACAAGAGTTAAAATAGCTAACACTTGCTTGCAGGGCCATCTGTTTGTTCAAATTTTAAAAGTTTTCCTTTTTGTTTTCATCTAGGCACATAGTTTAATTAGGGGAAAGTAAAATTTACTGCTTGTTGTCTCTATTTTTGTGTCACCCAAGGGGGCACTAGTTTGTTTTCGCTTTCTCCTTGCACTTCATGTGAGCCTAGGGAGTAGTTGGAAACGATTAGTGCCTGTGTTTTAGAGGGACCTTCTTGGGGATTTCATCACCCCAAGGGATGATCCCAACCACGTGAACTGGCACGACATAGAAAGGGGTGAGAGCCAAAGTTATACCCCAATCCAATCACGTCATGTCTAGTGAAGCGTCAAAGCTAGGGTGATACCTAGATAGAGGTGAAGAGTTGGTCCGAGCCCTTCAGTATCTCGTTGGGGTTCCCGACTCACGCTTTTGGTAGGTTAGTGTTCACGGTCTGGGCCTCACATACCGAGAGTATATTGAAGACTCCCTAGAAGCCTTGTGCATCCTAGATTAAGATCTTTGTTGGCCATACCCTTAACACTAATCATATAATTGTGATTGTTTAAAGTGTCTTCTTGTGAGAAACTAGTAAATTTTTAACCAGTCAACCTCAGTGTTGTCATGTCAAGTCCTTGCCATCATCATCCTCATCCAAACCAAGTCCTTGTTTTTTGCAAAAAGGTGGATATGCCATCTAGTTTACTGTAGTGGGGCAGATTTTCCATGCAGTTTACTTTAGAGGGGTGGATACGCCCCCCTGAACAATCAATTTCACCCTATTTAATCATTCCAATCCTCATTTTAACCAGTCCCAGCCTTCATTCAACCGTTTAACCATTCCAAGCATCCATTTAACCATTCCAATCATCCATTCAACCATTCCAAGTATCCTTTCACCCATTTTGAACATTCATCCCACCTTTCCAAACTTTTGTTTCCCATTCACATTACTCATTTCACAATTTTGGGAACCCGCTCCACCATTTTACGATGTGTGACCTAAAAATTCACACTTTCCAAGAAGATCACTTCAACATTATCCTTATCATATAAAAACCTTTAGGAAATCTTTAGTTTCCACCTTCATCATCTTTCAATGCAAAATCCCTTAAACCTTGTTTTAGGAGTTGTTACTCGAATTGACCAAGGTGTTTAAGTTTGATTGTTATCCTACATATCAATCATTATCTTCAACGTAATCAATCTACTTCTATCCTAAGGTGGATTTCTGTTGAAGTTCAGCATCATCAGCTGAAATCAACCCATTTCCATCTTGTGGTGGATTTAGCACCGCAATCAGCCCTTTAATCCGATCAACCAACATATTAAGTCACCTAGGGTGATTTTTGAATTGGGTTTAGAATCCCTTCCATCCACCAATCCTAATTCATCATCCAATCCAAAACAAACTTAAACTATCATATCCTTTAATCAAATCCCAATCTAAGCTCCAATCCAATTCTAATCTGAGCATTAATTCCATCATCCTAATCTAAGCTTTTATTGAATCCCAATCTGAGATTTCATCCAATCCCCATATGAGCGTCCAATCCATCCTAGTTCTCTATCCATCATTTATTCTTTCCTGCTAATTTTTATCCATCATGAATCCTTATCCCCCTCTCACATGACCAATTATAGTAGTCAAGGGGAATCCTAACTACGTTGATGATGATAACAAAAATCTTGTTGATCACAAAAATTGTTATATAGATCCCCTTGATGCTATCATTTCTAGCAATCTCTCTCCAACCGCCTCCCAAAATCCAACTACTCCTCCGAACTATCCCACCATTCCTTCATCTACATCTATTAATAGTCCTTATTCTACCCTTGACAAGGGATATCCAACATCCTCGCCATCGACATACTCATCATGTCCTCCCTCTCAACCTCTATCCTACCCAACATCCATATCCTCCTATCCTTATCATCATGAAAAATCACAATACCTCTACCTTAATCCCACATCCCAATATTCCCATTCTAATCCAAAACCCACACCTTCCTATCATGATGCCCCATCCCAATATTCCTCTTATCCTAATCCACCATCTCAATCTTCTTATCCTAATCCATCATCCTTATCCTTCTATGCCAACTCACCATACATGTCTCTCTATGGTGGTCCACCACCTCAATCTTCCTATTCTAATCCAACATCCACATCTTCCTATCACAATCCCCCATCCCAATATCCTTACATTAATTTCAACTCTTTCCATCCTAATCCTCCATCCATTTCCTCCTACGAGAATCCGCCACCCACATCTCCCCATCCTAATCCAACATCCACAACTTCCTATCACAATCCCCCATCCCAGTATCCTTACATTGATTCCACATCTTTCCATCCTAATCCTCCATCCATGTCCTCCTACAAGAATCCACCACCCACATCTCCCCATCCTAATCTATCATCCACAACTTCCTACTACTACCCACCATCCCAATCTTCCCAACCTAATTCGGTATCCCCACCCTTCTTACATCACTCCCCCTTTCATTGCATTATATCTTAATCCTCCATCTAATCATAACCCACCTAGTCCTCCAACCACTCCTAGTCCTCCATCTAGTCCCATTCATTCCTTTAATTATAGTCCTAATCCACCCATCCACTCATCTATTCCTCCAATCCCTAACCCTAATCCTCCATCCAATCCCATCCACTCATCTAATCATAATCCTCCATCTCCTCCTAGTTCTACATCTAATCCTAATCCACCCATCCACTCATCTAATCCTCCAATCCCTAACCCTAATCCTCCATCCATTCCAATCCCCTCATCTAATCCTAATCCACCAATCTCTAATCTTAGTCCTCCATCCATCTCTAACCCTCCATCCATTCCCACCACCCCACCTAATCGTACATCCCTTTCAAATGTCACCCAAGGAATCATGATAGAAAAGACACCATGTCCTCCCAATCTATCATGTGCAGTCACTAATGATGAGGCCCTCCTTTGTCCTACACCTATCACTCCCATTACCATTCCTAACACCATCCAAATGGTTGAGCTTGTCAAATCCATCGAATCCACTGAATCCCCATCTTCTACTGCTAGATTCACCCAATCCATTGGAGACATCCAATCCACTCCTCCTAGTCCTAATATTACCAAAATTCAATCCGATGACCTTCATGAATCCTCTATCCTCCTATCCCCCACCTAAGGAGTCCCTCAAACACTCCTCTGTCACCATCACTCCTACACATGATGAGCCATGCCATGGGCTTGATCGAAAGCATACAAGCATATCCCCTCTTTCAAATTTAGATCCTACCATTCCATCCACTCCATCCCAATATCATAATCCCCCATCCATCCCATCTCACAATTCCTTTCCTCACCTGAATCCTAATCCTACCATCCTATCTAATCCATCTCAAGATCACACTAGCTCATCTACTCCATCCCATGATCCCCTTGACACCCAAGATCTAATCATGCCATCTCATGAGCCCTTATCACCCATTGCCACAAATCCAGATCCTGTCATACCATCTAATTCTTCTCCCAATCCTTTATCACCTATTCCTCCTAATGCTTCTATCCCCTCATCTCCATCACATGATCCTCCATCGCCACCTAGCCCTATCACCCCAACACCACTTTTATATCACCTCGGTAACATTACACTCATCAATGGTGCTCTCCTTGCAGAAGAAAAAAAATTATATGTACCACCCATCCTCCTTCACCTAATAATGCACTTGCATGATTCTTCCAAAACCATAAGCATCCTATCATAGATCACATGCTCAAGAACATGAACTATAAGGAAAATGTTAAGGCCTTCATGAGCAAGGTACTTTAGAGCCCATCCAAGTCAAAAAAATGCAAGGTCTTGGCTATATCTCCTGAGTCACAATCCAAAAATGTTGGTACAACCTCCATACATCCTAAATGACCCTCTCCTAAAGGAATGAGAGGCACTTCCAATAATTATACCAAACCATTTGCTGCCATCCCCCCTCCTCCATCATATTACCTCAAAACAACTATCCATCTTCCTCCTTCATCCTCTAAATCCATTTTGGGTCCTTATAACCCTCCACCAAACTTCACACATCCTCCATATACATAGTCTATTTTGGGTCCTTATATCCCAAAATCACCCCCTCGATCTCGTCCTATTCATGCTTTCCTGCATCCATCACCTATCCCTAGTGCACAACATAAAAATTATAACTTCATAACTCCTAATCAGGATCAATGATGGTACCCCTCCATACATGCTATCTCGCATCCACCATCCACATTTCCTTGTCAAACACCTACTTCTATCACTCCATCCATGTCCTCTCCACATCATCCATCTCCCCATACCCATCCCATTGCTACTAAAATCATTTTGGATGCCAAAGCAAAAATGTATAAATCAAAAAATCCACATGAAGCTACATCTCCTCGTGTCTCCTCCAAACGACATGTTGAAAAAAATAAAAATAGAATCCAAAATCCAAATAAATCCAAATGGCCACAAAGGCCCACCAAAGAAAAAATTAACACCATGTGGATCCTAAAGAAAAAAGAGGCAATGCCTTCAAATGAAAAATCCATGATGACATCCAAAGTTTCTATTCCCCAAGCTAATAATTCACATCCTCCATCTCCTAAATTTGTTATGGGTCCTTATGTCCCAAAATTCACTATCCCAATGCCTCCATTATCGCCACATTCTCCATCCATCAACCCTCCTATCATTTCACATTCACCACATGTGCCAATGTTTGTCTTGAACACCTTCCCTTATCACACATCCACTCCATCATTCCATCCATAAAATTTCCAACACCCCATCCACTATCCCCCATATCTCCCTCATCCAATTCCTTTTATCCATTCCCTTGCCTTATCCATCCATTCTAATAAGGTTGTACCAACATCCAATGGTCACTTTACACATGGTCTCTTATTACCTCATATGGAACTTGATGCTTGAGTCCTTCATCCATCTACTTTATCATATGTCTTCTGAATCCATATCCTCCTCCATCTCCATCCGTATTTCTATATGAAAAGTCCCAAAAGTCAAAAATTTAATTTAAATTAAATTAATTTTTCTTTATAAAAAAACAAAGAAAATAGTAAAGAACAAATCATTCTTCCAATGGTGAAAACTTGGAAAACAAGCACCTTGGATAAGTACCATGATGAAAACCTAACAAACAGACATCATGCATAAATGTCCCATCTGGTCTAATTCCATGATTGGGGGCAGCATCCACCTACACATTCCTTTCCTCCATCTCCTACATCTTCCTATCTTCCCCATCCTATCATATTCCATCTACGCCAGTCCCTCCATCTTCCTTGTGATCTTGACCTAGATAGGGGTCAACATATATACATGCTTTGGACACCTCTTGACATATATTCCCCTCCTCCATACATTATCATATTCCTTATCCTCCCCATCTACTTTACTGATCCATGCTTATTATCTACATCCATCTACCTTCCTCATCCATCAATCATGTCAACACCCATATCCCTTCCACCCATCCTGCTATCCCTCTTGCCTCATCATGGATGACACATCTAGAGTGGGGGCATCTCCTTATTTTCAATAGAGTCCTTGGAGAAATTTTCCATCCATCCCTCTAGGTAATCCTCTCCATTTTCCCATCCTTCCCATCCTTACCTCCCCATCCATTTATCCATCCAGTAATCCTTGCTATCTACCAAATCCTTATCTTCCTATACTCTCATTTACTAGTCCTTTTCCATATTTTCATCCTTATCTTCCCATCCATTTATCCGTCCAATAATCCATTCCATCCTTCCAATTCCTTATCCCTCTATCCACCTATCCTAGTATCTCCCCCTCTTTATCCATCCATTAATTTACTTCTATTATCCTCCTATCTCATAATCCCTTGTCATTGGTATCTAGCTATAGGCTACCCCCATGCAATCCAGTGCCCTAATAACTCCCTCTGATCATTCCTATCTATTTCCCACCTCTTTCTCATATATTCATTGCTGATTTATCCATCATCTCACCTTCCCAATTCATATTCTAATGGTTTGAATAACTATCTCATCCTTGAGCTTCACATAATACATATCTTACACATATCAACCATCCCATCTGCATAATCTATATTGTCTCATCGTATCAGTCCCATCATTTTATCCACTTATCCTAGTTATCTCATCATCCCTTGTCCATTTTTTTTTGAACTACGTTTCCCCTACGCTTTCATGTAGGCAAGGTTGATCATTTGATCCGCCCACAGGGTTCTATATTTTGTCTATCTTGTCAGCCTCCACCATCTATCTTTGGCCTTGTATCGAACTACGTTGCCCATGCGCTTTCCCATAGGCAGGGATAAATAATTTATTTTTCCCCTAGGGTATTTTTTTGATCTGCGTCCTCCATCGTGCTCTCCATTATCCTCTTTTCGCTTTTATCCATGGTCTTTTGTCGAACTACACTTTCACATAGGCAAGGTCAATCATTTTATCTTCCCCCAGGGCTCGCTCTTGTCCATCCTATCTTGATCATCCATCAAGGTCTCCATTGTCCTGTTTCCATTTTATCCTTGGTCAGTAGTTAGTATTTTATCAAAGTATGAGGGCTCTACTCTTTCATGTAGGCAAGGATAATCTTTGATCGACCCTTGAGCCCCTAGGTCTTTAGGGTGTGTCAGTTTTTTCTCTGGTCTCTTGTGTTGTATCATCAAGTATGATCCTATCTAGCTGGTCCTTCACAAACAACATCCACATGTATCATCAGATCCAATCGGTTTTGAATATCCAATGTCATATCGATCTTTTAGTTTTGTATCCATCATCGGTCTTGATAGGATGCATCCTTCATAATAGACCTCATCAACCCCATCCATCCTCTTGATCCTATG
>CM021107.1:539751875-539823748 GCA_007115665.2 Sequoiadendron giganteum | reverse complement strand
TTAGGGTGAATAAGCCCTAAATCAGAGTGGATACCCCCCCAGCCCGTGGGGCAGACCCACCCTACACCGGGGTAGACGCACCCTGCCATGGGGTGGCCTATCCCAATCTGGGGCAGCACCCTTCCACAGTGGGGTGGATTCACCTCTCCTAGGACAACACAAGCCCTCCCTACCTCAAATTCTAGCCCTTACTCATTTTTTTATTTTTTTCTTCCAACTAATCCCCTAACTTTTTGGGGCCGCCGTTTGCAAATTGTCTATCCATTTGACTCCATTCAAAAGGAAAACTACCTAATTTTTTGAGCTCTTTCCAACCTTACCCTCTATTTCCTCCTATTGAGAAGTCGCCCAAGACCCCTTTCTATTCCCCAGTCACCCTCTTGAGGAGGCATACCCTACCCCTTTCTCTATTTTCTCTGTCATAGTCATTCCCTCGCAATATTGGGGCATATTCATCCATTTCCCCTCTATTGGGAAGCTCATGTACCTCTCCCCATGTTGGGGCATCATTCTCTAGTTTCTTCCTCTATAGAGTCATCTGCATTTTCTTTTCTTCGAAACACTATTATTCTAACAATATTTTGAAGAGGGGAAAAATGTAAACATCTAAATTTGACCACATCCACATGGTCAAAATCATCTATTTTGTTAATAATGATTAAATAATTTATTTAATCAATATTCAATTTTTTTCCTAAGGTTCCTAAAGTATCTAATTGAATAATTAACTACTTTACCCTAAACCTTTTCTTCTCTAAATTAAATAAATATTTCAATTTATTTAATTTAGTCACTTGAGATTTTTGATTAAAATCAATTTTTAATTCCTCATTTTCTCTCTCCTTGTCACATTCTCCATGATTAATATGTGCACCACTTAATCAAGATTAGTGTCACATCCTCCATAATCTCCTAATTTCTTTTAATATTTCATTAATTACCCTAATCATGTGTTTGCACAACCTTAATCAAGGTCATTAGCCACATTTAGCATGCCTTTTTTAGTCAACCTTTTCATTTGCCTTTCTTAGCCTTGACCCTCTTTCCCATGTGAATTTTTAATTCACATTTATTCACCCTAGGGCCCTCTCTTCCCCATGTGAATTTTTAATTCATATTTTATGCTTCCAAGGCTTACCTTATCCCCATACAACTTCTAGAACATTAGAATTCTCACATTACTCACATGTGGAAAATTCCCACCCTTTTGGAAACCCTCTCTTATCCATTAGATTCTCTCAAACATGTGAATTTTTAATTCACTTTTATTTCTCCAACCACCTTCTCGTTCCCCATGGAGAATTTTGAGGAATTCTAAAATTCTTCAAATGTCTTTTTCACTCTCATTTGGGGACAAGAAGTTCCTTTTTGAGGAAATCTTCTCATCCCCCGAAGTACTTACAAGGTACTTTTCCTTCATCCACATCATGTACCTTCATTCTACCTCACTTCCACATCGTCACATCCTAGGCCATCTCATAGTCCACATGTCAAGATGTGAGGGCTTGTGTGTCCTCAACTCACCATAACCCTTCATCTTGGACTTGTTGGTTTAATCTCAACCATTTAATTCTCTAGATAATTCAAATTCTTCTATAAATATCCCCTCTTTTCTCTCATTTGGGGACTTAGTTATTTTGCACCCATATGCTACCAAATTGCCCAATCAATTGGCAAGCATCTCCTTAGCCATTTAGCCATTAGTATTAGCATTTAATTTTTCCATTGTAGCTTCATCAAAATATCACATTTTTCATCTTGCATATAGCCATCTAAAGAGCATACAAGCATACAACATCAAGGGCCAACCAAGGGATTTTAGCAACAAAGAAGGTATAATCATTTGTTGGTTTTTGTTATCTTATTTCTTTTTGTTTTAATTCCTTAGGATAATCTTGAGGTGTAACTTTGTTTTCTTCCATTATTTCATAATAGTTGTTTTTCATCTTTAGAATAGGATAAACATCAAGGCTTCACGCTTTCTACTAAAACCTACTTCAAAGCATCACCTTTCACCAAAACAATTATGAAGAATTGGAACTAGGGCATCACCCCAAATTTAGAAAACTTCCTTCCCTTTCTCTTAAAATATATATATAATGAAAACCTACTTCTAACCATTCCATTCCACCAAGTTATTTCAAATTTCATAGGGTCGAATTCCCTAGGTTTGCATTTTTCTTCTTCAAACCCTCAAGTTCAGAGTTTTCAAATTGTTTTCTATAAAAGTATTCAAACTAACCTATTCTAAATCAAAATATACCAAACCACCCCCAAATAAAATAGGACTCAGTACTTTAACACTTCCAATTCATTTCATAGCAAATAGAGAGTGTACGGAACCGTATAGCTCTTGGGAGCAACAGAAAACTCAGAATTTGCACAAGAAAATAGAGTTTTTGATATTGCTTGATCTCAAACTTACAACTAGAAACCTCCTCGAATTTTTACAAGAATATTTTAATTTTTTCCAATCCAAAACAAAAGTATACAACTAACTCTTTAACTACTTGAGCCTTCAACTTCCTAACTCTTGCAATTTTTCATTTTTTGCTTATGACAACTTTCAAGATTTTTCAACACTTAACAACTTGTACTAGAGTGGAATCAATAGGACTTATTACATTATAATATGGTCTATTATGACCTTATTTTCTGAAATCTAATCTCAAAACACCTAAAAACCATCACAAGACCCCAATTAGAAAAATGGACTAACATGGTGCCCCTATAAAAAAAATAGAATGAAATGGAGGGAAATGATGAATGAACAAAAAAAACTATTGCAACTCACAAAACCCTTGTAACAAGGTTCTTCAAATATTCTTGAAATGGTTTCAATGGATGTGGTTCTTGACTCCTTGAACGATGTAGATCTTGCATGAAACAATTGCTTGAATCATAAACCCTACATCACAATTGTTAGCACAACAACAAACGTGATGCAACAATATCCTTTATATGATGCTTGAATCTTGATGATGGCTCCAAATTCTTGATGAATTGATCTTGATCACATAAGCTTGCCTTAGGAATGCATAATTGAATTATTGGGATGAAAATGAGTGAATGAACCTTGTATTTATACTTATACATGCTTAATATCTAAAATTACACCACAACAAGCCAACACATGAATTCATTAATTAAAGGAGGCTAAATCCCACCAAGATTTGAAATTAAATCCTAAAAATACCTTAAGGGTAACTAAGACGCCCTAGGTGGAATCTTAGTCTTGAGGCATGAATCTCGAGGCACAAACTCTAAAAAGGGGCCTGTCTAAGGTCAACTTGAACTCAGGTTCCCAAGACCTTTGGGGGACAAAGACACACTAGGTGGAATCTTAATCCCAACCCAAAAATCAAGGACACACAACCAAAATTATTAAATTATCATTTATCCTTTGATGTTTGTCGGGATTAGCCATAAAAAGCTATCATTCATGGGGCTTGTGGATACAAAATAGGACCAATTAAGACATACATAAGGATAAAAAAAGTAAGGCAGGTCCAAAAAAGTGTGAAAATCCAAGGGTATACATTTTCATACACTACAATCTATAACATTCATCAAAGTATCTACCTTAGCTAGCTTTAGCCTGGCATCCTCGACCATAACTTTGAAAAAATGATATTGCACATCAATGTGCTTGGTCTTGGCATGAAATTTTGAGTTCATAGATAGGTGGATTGCACTCTAATTGTCACAATAAATTGTCACTACACCTTTTTTTAATTTTAACATTAGAACATAGTTTCTTATGTCAAAATTCTTCTTTACAAGAATGAGTAGCTGCCATGATATACTCAACTTCAATAATGGAGAAAGAAACCACAACCTATTTCTCACTCATCCAGCTAATTGCACCACCAAGCAAAGTAAAAATCCAAGAATTAGTGGATCATCTTCTATCAACATCACTTTCCTAGTCTCAATCCATATAACCATGAATATCAAAGGAACTTCCATCTCCTATAAAATTACCATGATAACATAAGGGATACTTTGAGGTATCCTACAAATATCTAAAGAATCTTTTAACTACATCTAATCAACTCTAAGAAGATTATAAATATATACTAAAAAAATACCATTATTTGGGAAATGTTTGGTCTAGTACAAACCATAACATACATCAAAATTCCTATTACACTTTGGTAAGGAACTCTACTCATTTCTTCCATCTTCAATGGGGATGTTGGATAATCTCAAATAGATAACTTCATTCTAATTAGAAAAGGAACATACAATGAACCATAATCATACATGTTAAACTTCTATAAAATATAATTGACATACTTACTCTATCCAAGTTTTAGCTTTCCATACTCTATCTCTTCTAATTTACATCCCAAGAATGTGTTTAACTATGCCAAGATATTCCATTTCAAATTTAGCTACATGTTGGTACATTAGTTCTGAATGTAATATCTGGCTATGGAGATAGCCATCCAAAATATAAAGGCCTATGGAAACCACAAAATACTTAGAAGATCAATATGACAAGAATAAATTGTATTCCTATCAATGAATGCAAAAATAATCAATGTAAAAATGTAGTAGAGACCCCTTGGTTATATAGACAAGGTGAGATACAAGATTTCATAAGATTATGAGAAGTGTCTTAATCTTATGACACGAGACAACTTATCACAACTACCTAGGTCACATTTAGTAGTGGTCAAAAGATAAGATAACAACTAATGGCAACTAACACCTTCTAGAAAGAATCTTAGGATCTAAGTAAATGCAACATGTGAATATGTCCCCTAAGTCCCTAGTAAATGAAATAACTAGGTACAAGACATTTATTCAAACCAACACCCCCTTAAGTGCAACTTAGGGAGAAAATTATTATGCAAATGACACCTTGATGCAAAGATGGGTCCCAAATACTAGGCCATGTTAGGTACCTATGTACAAATGAAATGAAATCCCTCACAAGTGGAGAAAAGGAGAAGATCTAGTGGGACAAAACTCCTCCCCAAAAGAGATGAAAAATAAAATGATCTCAAAAATATGAGTTGGACAAAAGCTCATGTGAGGAAAAAGTCCCCCCTAGAAGAGAGAAGGAAGAGAGACCATGCAACCCCCCTCAATTTTGAGTCCTTGCTCAAATGTCACAATGTCAAGAGTCCCCAATCTTAACTAAAGAAGGAGACAATGTAGAACAATGTGGAGATTTATGTAGAGTGGACCAAGGATGATGATGATTCCTCCAAACGTTGTTCCAAAATAATGCCAAACTATAACAAGAACTGATAGAAAAAATTAGGTACCACTATAGAAGATGTCAACATAACTGGTCAACTCATGAGTGACTTTAGAATTTGTCAATGAAGAACTGAAGATGAATTCATATTGCAATAGGAATAAGGTCAGAGCTAAGGAGACAACTCTCTTGGACACTCTCTTGATAGATTGATATATCCCAATCTCAACTGGAGATAAGTACCAAGTCTCTTGATGTAGAACTAAACTTATGAAGATAGGTATATTGCTTCCAAAATAGGAGTGTCTATATGGTATCTAGTCCATCACACCAAAATTCATGTGTAACCAGCTACTACATTCACTATGTATATAGGAACTAACACTAGATACATAGATCAATCCAAAGAAACATAAAACATGACAAAGTATACTGAAATAACAATATTGTGGCACTTTATTTTAGTGTGTTTGCAACATTACAAAGAGGATAAATACAAGAATCATGATGCAAACCTAGATATGTTGATGATGAATCCAACCAAAATAAACCCAAAGTAGATGACCATGAAAGATGCCCTCTAGTTGGATGTCAGTAAGAGCAATTGGCCCCATTTGATTGCTAGTTAGAGGAGAAAATGGTGTAGAACAGGCTTGATCAAAAGGAAAAATAATTTTCGCAAGTTTTCTTATTCATTCATGATCTATTTTTTTTTTTTAAACTTTATTTAAAAGTTTAATTAAAAACTTTATTATGAAAATAACAAAGAAAATCATTTAATTTTATTTTTTTAATTGTTTACAAAAAAAAATCGTAGAAAATAAAGATATATATATATATATACATATATATATTTAAAAAAATTGTACCCAATTGCAATAATGGTTGTGTCATACAACTCGACCAACAAAAAAAGATTTCCTCAAAGGACAACTTTGTCCAAATTCGATGATTTGGTAGTCGATTTAGGGGGCTTTGGCCCTTCTAGATGCAATAGTAATGTCCTTTTTTTCTAAAAATTCTCTAAAAATATGGCTACCTCCTAGATCTGGCAACCACCTTCAATCTTCAAACCCTTGTAGATTTGGCCTTCAATGTCCAACTGGGACAAAACAAAAGGAAAATATAACTTTCTCGGACACTCCAGATGCAATGGTGAGCTTAGATCTAATGTAACAAGCTCCCAAAATGTACCTGCAATAGAAAGCAAAAAATGGAACCTCCCAATATCTGGTATTTCTTTCACACCTTTTTGATTCTTCCCATCATTTAAAGATGCAAGAGAAGAGCATGCTCAATGCTTCAAGTAAATACAAGTTTGCACTCAAGATCTCTCAAAATTCTAACCAAAGGCACTCAATAGGATTTGATACCATGTAAGATTTGGCTATGGAGATAGCCACCCAAGATCTAAAGGCCTATGGAAAGAAAAAAATACTAAGAAGATCAATATGACAAGAATAAATTGTACTCCTACCAATGAATGTAAAAACAATCAATGTACAAATGTAGTAGAAAACCCCTGGTTATATAGACAAGGTGAGATACAAGATGTCATAAGATTATGACAAGTTCCTTAATATTATGACATGAGACAAATTATCACAACTACCTAGGCCACATGTAGTAGTTGCCAAAAGATAAGATAAAAAATAATGACAACTAACACCTTTTAGAAAGAATCTTAGGACCTAAGTAAACTTAACATTTGAATATTTCCCCTAACTCCCTAGTAGATGAAATAACTAGGTACAAGACATTTGTTCACACCAACACTAAAATCGGTTATAAAATCATTATTTTCCCTTAATAATAAATAACATATCATCAACATGTAATGCAATGGACAAGAAATGATCACCATCTATATTATAATAAATGCAATGATTTTATTTAGAAAATCAAACCAAAAACTCAACACATATGGATAAAATTATGGTTACTACATCCTAGGGTCCATTGTTTGACAACATACAAATATTTATTCAATTTTCAAACCAAATTACTTTTATCCTTCACCATTTGGTGCTATGGATTCATCATATATAAATATCCTCCAAATCTCCATGAAGGAAAGTAATTTTTGCATCCATTTGCTCAACCTCTAGATCATAAGAAGTAGTAATAGAAAGTAATAATATAATGGATGTAATTTTTGTAATAGGAGAAAATATCTCACCATTATAAACACCCTCAACCTAAGAGTAACACTTTGCAACCAACCATGATTTCTACTTCTCAATAACTCCATATAAACCAATATTTTTCTTGAACACCCATTTGTAACCCTCATATTTTTTTATTTTAAGATATGGTACTAAATCCTATTTATTGAGTTATTTTTCAAAAATAATATTTCTTCATCTAGAACAATCTTTTAGGATTATGCATCGTTATACCTAATTCCTCTTATACACAACTAGGTTCATCCATATTAGTATTAAATATATATATATCTAGTCACCAAGTGAATACCTTTTGGGTTGCTGTCTATGCCTTTTAGACCTTCAAACAAGTTGATTTGGAGGTTCTTCTACCTATTTTGAAGATTTAGAGCTATAGGAGATCTCCTTGACATATTTTCTATGTACGGGCATCGATTCAAATTTTTTAGGAGTAGAGGAAATTTGAACCACGTCTTACTATTCAGCTTGTTTTGGCTACAATATAATATAAGAAGTATTTTTTTCTCAAAAAATAAGACTTCTAATATATCACATTATGTGCTACAAGATTACAAAGCTTGTATTAATTCACACCATAATTGTATCCAAGGAAGATACATTTCATAGCCTTTCTATCCAACTTTTTTTACTTCTCTTTTGGCATATGTGCATATGCATACCAACCTAAAACTCTAAGATGTATTAGTGAAGGATTATGACCTAACCATGCATTTATAGGTGTATTATCAACAAGAGATGATGTGGGAGACCTATTAATGAATAATAAGTAGTAGCAACAACTTCAACCCAATTTTTTTCTAGACCAATACCTTAGAATACTCTTAGCCTTCTCCATTAATGTCATGTTCACAATTTTTGAAACTCCATTCTATTGTGGAGAATACAAAGTTGTAATTCTTCTATGAATGCTATAATCTTTAAAAAATCTATCAAAATTATTAGAGAAAAAAACAATATCATTGTCAATTCTCAAAAAAATCATTTACTTTTAGTTCGTAACTCAACCATTGCTTTAAATTATTTAAATCAACTAAAAAATTCAAATTTACTCTTTAAAAAATATACCCATGTTCTTCTATTAGAATCATCAATAAGTGAAACATGATATGTGGATATTTTGATTGAGGAAACATTTGCAAGACCAAACACATCAAAATTAATAAGATCCAATACACAACAATATTTATGAAAAACTTGAGTAAAGCTAAACATGGTTTTATTTTCTATAAATGTAATTCTCATGAAAAGTAGAATTAAAATTGCAATCAGACAAACTTTCATCAAGGTTTTTATTTTTCAAGGTCCTTAAACCTTTTTCTCCAATATGGCTAAGCCTTTGGTATCGTAATGTATAGTCTTATTTTCAAGTAACTTTGATTTAGAAGAAATATAACCCTTGGGTACCCATAATCTATGACCATCCATTAAAGATGAAACCTTCACCTCTTCCAGTGAAGTAGCCAAAAACAAATTTTCATCAAAGTACTATTTCACTCAACAATGCATGCATCAAGATTATATAATGTACAATATTTGACACCTTTAGCAATCACCATAACACCTCTAACCATCTTGCATCCTACATTATAAAATACTACCTACATACTTACATATATTAGTTTTATCATAGATAACAAATTTCATGCTAATACAAGCATATACAACACATCATTAATCCTTTTTATTCTATAATTAGGAAAAAAAAATCTAACTTTACCATGACAAAAAATATTTAAACAAGAATCATCACCCAAGTACAACTTACCTCCATCAAATTATTCATATTCAAAAACTAAAATCTATAAAATTTCATATGAAAGATGCATCTAAGTTAATTGGACATGCATCATTACTTGCACAAGTTGTCAAAGCTACAATAAATGCATCACCATCTTCCTTTTTAGTGTTGAATTATAGGACCATTGAGAGGGGGGTGAATCAGTGGTCTAATGAGAAACCAAATTTCAATATTTAATTCACTTGTATTATGCAAAGAAACCTATTGAGAATATGTCAAACATGATATGAAAATACTTGAACAAAGATGAACAATCAAGAACAATATAGAAAACCACCAAGAGAAGACAAACATAGGTTTTATGAGTGGAAAACCCTAAAGGGTGAAAAAACACTCTAAAACTATGTTTCATTAAGCCTTAGTGGTTAAAATATTACTTATTACTTATTGCATGTCTCATTGGAAATACAAAAATCCTCACTAGCTGCTCAATCCTACCTCACTGGCAAAGCACTATGTCTCACTAGCAAACATCATGCCTCACTGGCTTCTCAATCTACCTCACTGGGCTCACAATGTGCCTCAATAGAAACCTAACCACACTTCAAAAGAAATGAGAAAAAAGCTGGAGGGGTAGTCTATTTCCATACAATCCATTGTTAAATCTCTACACTAACAAAAATCTAGCTCCCTTATTCATGCATATCACATAACTCATTCATCAGTCAAAATCTTCACTTCTAAAAGCTACCTTTACTTAGGAAAATTTAGCACTCTAACATCGCTACCTTTAGAAAAATTCGCATAGCATTGATAAACAATTACACCATATTGTCCTTTACACACTTAGAAAATTGGCGTACATATTCAACATACTCAGATCAATCTGCTATAGCACAATTTTCGGTACAAAGAAAATACAAAAAACCAAAATTTCTTCTATACAAAAATAGTAGTACCACAAAGAAAGTCTTCAGTCCATCAAACATCATACTCTGTTAATAGAATACTATCCTGTGCAAACCAATATGAACAATTCTCAAAGTACAAAAGGAATGAAAATAGTCATATACATATAACTTTATCAATTTTTTTCCAAATCTCCTTCTTTTTGTATATACTCTAAAAATAATCTCACATAATCTTTAATTCATATTCTTATCAATGTTGGAACCAACTCACAATATTTGAGATAATCTACATTCCATCATTCCTTCACACATTAATATCCATTCACTTATGATTTTCATTCAAAGCTACCATTCTTCACTAACTAATACTTTGTAACAACCCAAATCCCATCAAATTGCATCCTCTTCAACTACCCGTTGGAATTTGAATAGATTTTAAATATCATGCATTGATATCTACCTCCCGCCACATTAACAATTAAACAAAGATCATCGATCTTCCTTGGTTCGATATGATATAAGTCTTTGCATTAATACTCAAAATTCTTCCTTCAAGTGAGATGAAATAAGTCTTTATAAAACTTAAACCCTAGTTCAAGACCCTTAGAGTATGGGGTATAGTATTTTGAGAGTTTGATATTCTTATAAATTTAGGTTATGAAATATAGTGATTATCAATAGTCAAAAATCTAAGAGCATCTTCCAACTCTGCTCATAAATCTACCCAAATCAATCATGTACATTTATACAAAAAAACTTTGTCACTAAAAACCTAATTTATGAAAAATAATACCATGTAAAATATTTGTTCATGATTATTTTTGAAGGAAGACTCCATGCGAATGGATATAAACACTATTAAAAAACCATCTCACATTCAATTCACCACCTCAAAATATCCCAGAAGGATCAATAATCACTTTGAAAAGAAGCAACACAACTCAATGATGAAAAAAAAATATCAATTTTACATTAACACTTTTTGCATCAACACCTTGAAATCCTTGGAGATCAATGACAAAGAATAAATACTACCTTTGAACAACACCTTGGAGAGAAACACTTCTTGTGAACAACTTGGACACCACTATTTCTTGCATATTCTTACATATATGACAACCAACATCAAACATGGATGCACCAACACCTTTGAATGAATGAAACATCATAAGGAAATTATCAACACCATAAAACAATGAATATTTGAAATGTAAGATTCTTTGATATCAAACCCTAAACATGATAAGATGTAGAAAATCCTATAGCAACTCTTGGAGATCATCGAGCATCAACACCAATCACCATAGCTTTGAGAACAATGAAAAATCTCTCCTATCAAAATTATTTGACACCAGTGAGGAGCACTAACAAATAAACCAAGTATAACCAAGTATGTTTGACAAACATCATTGAACATACTTTGACATCAATGACAAACAATGCCACTACCAACAAACTTTGCCTTTGGCATTGATGTCAACATACAATACTTTGCATCCTTTTTCTCTAGCATCAAGCAATCATAGAAAATTGAAAGTATTAGTTTTTCTCCCCCTTTGACAACAATGACAAAGGGACTCATGAAAAATATGCAAGAGCACACTATCACCATAAAATAATTTTTATAAAGAATGAAACCATTTTCATATCAATAAAAGAATTTATATCATTGTCACTGATTAAAGATCTTGCAGATGTAAAATTAAGTGTATATAATTACTCCCCTTTCAAAATAGATCTACCTTTACTAAAAAACAGGATCTAGAAGCTTGTCTTCATACACTTTCTTGGATGGAAAATTTCATGGAAATGCATAAACACTATCAAATCATAGTACCCACTATCAAGAATTGATCATTAGGAAGAAATAACTTCTCACTATATATATCTTATATTAGAACTTAGGAACCAATGCATGCATACTCATTGAACCATAAATGAATAGCATAGACCAAAGAGAAACCAACTATGCATTGGGCCATGCAAGAAGAGCAAAGAACATTGTCCCTCAAGGAAAAATGAGCACCAAGAAAACATTGTCTCATTAAATAGACCATTAATCTAGGCATGAAAGAAAGCAATATCATGCCAACCATTATCATTGCACCACACATTGTCTATGATAATACACCCTACAACAAGATTTTCTTGACACTACCAAACTCAAAATTTGAGCAGAAAATCCTTTGTGTTTAAGTTAATACTATATTTTAGCACTATCATAAGAAAAATTAGGTTACAAGCATTGTAACTAAAAAACCCAACCAAAATCATCATGGGTGGGAGGCAAGAAAAGACCACATCAGGTTCATCCATTTTCACTAAGATATCTCACTCTCAACTAAGAGCACTAACATCAAAGAAAAATGCATATCACTATTAGTCTGTCAAAGGAATTGTCAAAGATAATATCAAATATCATTATATTTTGCTACTATAAGATTAATAGTCAAAATAATAATTACCACCATTTTGAGCTTAGTTAAAGCCTTTACTTGTATCAAGCAACAATATTACACTTTCATCATTTCAATGTTTATGAAAATCTGGCAACCGCATCATAGCACTGCTATCAAGAATGTTGTAGTAACTTTGAAAAACATTATTGTGCATTAGCAAGGACATGGATAGCATTATCAACACTACAAACCTTTTCTATTTGAGATCAAATTTGGCTACAAGTACCACAGTCATCACACTGTCATCAAAAAGCTCCATAGTCATCACACTAGACCATTGACATTATACTAGCATAGTAACCTATCATCATATCTCTACAACAAGACACTTAAGACATTATTTACAAACCATGCCATTGTAAAAAACCATATTTGAACCAAATAGAGTGCACTGTCAATATCAAAGCATCATCAACTACTCTCAAAGGTCACTGAACTTGATTCTTATTGAAGCACAATATAATGATTAACTTCATAGCATGTCTTTTATCAAGAACCATTATCATGCATATCCCTATCAAGTTGGTCGAGATATAGCATATCACTATAGACTCTAGAACTAGTTTACTCCCCTTGTCATCATTTCCTGCAACAATATCATTTTCAAGAGGGAACCATGCATATCATGTCATGCATATCACTACAACAAGATTCTCATAAAGCATCCAAAAATAAATCACTATTAATAGAGTCAAGATTACATTATAAAATCATTGTTATTGTTGTCTTACTGAAATTTTAATCCTATGCTTTGAAGACTCAAAAGAGTTCACAATAGAAGAGTTCCATTTAGCTCCTATTCAAAGTTCATAATGAATTGTGCATAAATTAAGCTATCAACCCATACCACTATCATATCATTGGTAATGACAATGTGACTAAAATAACTGAGACAAAACATCATTCGAACCAATACCATATACTATCCCTTGGGCATATGCAAGAGCATTTTGTACTCACGACTTCATCTTATCAATACATGAGCAACCTCCTTCAACATCAAGATACCTCATATTCCATATCCATAGAATGCTAACTCCATATTCATATGATATTCTATATCCATATGATATAAAATGGTATCTGCAAGCATGGCATTGAAATAACATTTGAAAGAAGCAGAAGATCAATGGTTAAGGATCATAGCATTGTCCAAGAACAAGAGAACAATATTGTAGCACTATAACATTTTCAAAAACCATACCATACTTCTCATGAACATCAATGATAATATAGCCAATACTCAGCTTTGCCCACAATAACCAACATGATTTGTCCTTATAAAATGTTGTAATATCTTCTCACTACTCTTTATCTTCCTTCATCTATCATGGGAGGCTTCACACTAAATGATTACACTATCACTTTCCCAATATGAATACCTTGTGATAGAATGAATTTTGTAGACCTTCTTTCCTCCCACATTGGAATTCATTGAGATATACAAATTTCATGAAATTTCTGGTGAAGTATACCACTTTCATGAGGGTTTCTATCTTCATAGAAAACTTGTCAGTACACAAGAACATTGTCATATCAAGATAGCTAATGCATATGACTATTTTAGAATCACTATTCCAAAATCCATATGACACTCACATCAAAGAACTTGAGAGGAGTAGAAATATCATTGTTCAAGATTCAAGTAACACTTAAAAATAGTAACTTGAATTCACCTTTGTATATGATACCATAAAAAAAACAAGACAATGAATAGCTGCAACTTGACTTAGTGAATTTTCATTCCTTTACATAGTCCATACTCACTCTAAACTTTAAAGGACCACCCTCCTGCAGACTAGTTCCCCATTGTTCTTTATTTTCTAACGACTTTCATGAAGTTTAATGAATATAAATTATACTCCAAGTCTGTCCTCCAAGTCTTTAAAACTTGTGATCCCTACTCTCTTTGATTTATCTGCCCTTATCTCTTTTGTTACATTGTGATGAATCTTGACCTTATTATAGTGTTCTTGATTTCCTTTCATTCACTTAATCAGAAACCTCTATGACTGACTATCGAACTTAATATAGTCATGTTACCATTATCTATGTAGAGACACAACCTCTATGTTGTTGTCTATGGGGTTTTAATGATACCTCAATAAATATCACCCCCTCGGCTCAAGTTATTCTTTATGCAGTTATGAATGTCTCTTGTGCAGCATGCACAAGATTAGGCTCTTTCTTCTTTTTCTCTTTTTTCCTTCTCCAAACTTTCATAGTGCTTGTCCTCTTGTGATGACTCAAATATTCCACTAAATTACTCTTACAAAGCAGTGTTTTATGTCTAAACTTATGACATCTATAGCATATGACCTTGTAACCAATAGGAGGAACAAAATAATTATAGTCTCTTGACCATCCAAAAATATCATTTCTGACTTGTGTCCTACAAAACCTTGTAGTATGACCTAGATAATTGCATTTATAACATATGACATCATTTATTCTATTTGACCATTCATAAGAATTGTTATTCCACCCAACTTTCCTTTCATGTATCCAACACTCTCTTGCCCTATGACTAAATTCATAACAAGAATAACAATAACCATGAAAAGAATTATCAAACCTAGACATTTGATGTTGTTCTAAACGAAAGGATTTTTTGAACTTATTCTTGTTCACTTGTACAAAGGTATTATCTATTGTCTTCTTCTTTTCTTTAGTCTTAGGAACAACAGAAAGATAGTTTAGATCAATTTTCTTTCTTGGAGTTTCTTTGACCATAGAACTCTACCCTTTTTCAAAGCCTAAACCAATAGTATCCTTGTGACACTTTTTCTTGCTCAACATCTCATTTAAGCATTCAATGCTCTTTTCAAATTGCAGATTTTTGTGGAACTTGGAAGATGCCTTTTCTAGTTCCTTTCTCAAAGAAACTATCTCTAGGTCATATATTTCACAATCAACCTCTTTTTCCTTAAATTGATTTTGACTTCTTCTATTTTCTTAATTTCTGCATGCTACCACAATAGTTGTTTACACTTTCTAGGAGATCCTGATTTTTCCTGAAATCACATATTTTTAGAAAATATAATGATTAAAGCCTTGAATTTTTTTATTTAAAGGATTCCAAATGAAGAGGGTTTGATCAAACAACCTTAGACCAAGCCCCCCTGGATAGAACCTCGCTAGCTTTAAACCATACCTATAACACAGTCTCTTTTACAACTATTTGTGATATAAGGGGGATTGGCTACACATGGGTGTCTTTCTTCTCAAGAGATCACTAGGGAACGAATGCCCTTATACACCTCAAATTGAATAGATCGATGAAATCATGAAGAGAAATGAGAAAGTGGGTTCAAGATCCGGAAGAGAAAGAATTATAAGTTTTTATCCCCAGCTGAGAAGCTCTCAGCCAAAAGACATTAGCATTGTTCTCAGATGCTAGTGTGGTGTGTTGTCATCTGCAAGACATGTTGGCATCCTAGGTTGTAGAGAACTCAAATAGACAAACTAGAGTCGAATTGAAAAGCGCAAAGAGTCAAATAGCGAGCAAAAAATGAAGAAGTGAAAGAGAATACAAGAGAGCTTGAAACAAGATCACCTTTGTGCATTCGAGCCTTTAGTTCTTGCTTCCTTTCACAACCTGCACAAAAAAGATCAAGGGGAAAAGGTTGGGGCTATATAGGGGCATGCCTCAATCAGACCCCTATATTGGTGTTCCCACCTCCACAGACAACCAGGTTTGGTAGAGAGTGTAAAGGTAATGACAAAGTAAGTGGTGAAAACAAAAGCTGCTTCGAGGTAGAGCCTGCACCACAAAGTAGTAAATGAACTAGAAAAAAAGAGTGATAAGGAGAGACAGCATTACCCACAAGTTGAGACCCTCTTCTAGAGCACACGGGCGCACTGCAATGTGCATGTTGGAGAGCTAGTAGCTACTGGAGGGACCTCAGTCTAGCATGGCTTCACCAATAACAGTGCTGCTATTCAAGGGTAGAGCTTCCCAAAGACTAGAGACAATGGTGAGAATGCTTGAATTGATGGCTTTCTACCCCAAAATGAGGGCCAAAAGGAGTTTTTAACGCGTTCAACAGAAACACAAAACCATTTCACTTGAGATCTAACCGCCAGGACACGTTTTGCAAGGGTCAAGGTTCTAGATTCATTGTTTCAAACTTAGAAAACCGCAAGGATGCTAGCATGTTGTGCGGATGTCCATGTGCCACACAGGCGTCCTAAGCCTAGATTTTTTAGGAAACACCTTGTCAAGCTTATGTCATTTCGCCATGCATCTGCATGGAGTCAAAATTGCAAAATTTTGTCTCATGGGACTATGTCATTAATACTCTTAGGTGTCATAAATGCTAGGCAAGATGCTAAAATGTGGAATTGCCCCTAGGTGAAATTCTGCAACATTAAATTTTGCCCCCACTTTAGTGGGCTCAATTTTGGAAAAATTAACCTCACTAAGTAGAGAAGGAAAATTTCACCCAAATTTTGAATTTTACAAAAATGCGTGCCAAAAAGAGGGATCATAGAGGTCATTGAGGTCGAGCCAAATGGTACTAATATTGCCCCTAGCTTCCGAGCTCAAAAATCAACAACACCATGGTCATGAAATTTTGTGCAAAAATGTATCCTTTAAAACTAAAATTTTGAGTCAGTTTCAAAAAATCAGAAGAAACTACCAAGGATAGAAGAATGATCAAGGAAAAGTCATTGATTCGGAGGAGAAAAAATGATCAAGAGGTGACTATATGCCCCCTCTTGAGTTTTCCGCTAGCATGGTGGGGTGAAGTGAGGAGAAACTGGGGGGCCATGAGCTCCAAGAGAAATGGGCCCCAGGGGGCCTATATATACCTAGGTGGGCCCCCAGAAGGGTCATTTTCACTATTCATTGCAAGCTGATTGTTGACTTTTGTGAGAGAAAAGTCAGAAAAATATTAAGCAAGAGAGAGTACGAGGTGTCGAGGCTTGAAAAACTATGAGATGACATCACTATGAGTAGCGAGGTTGACTAGGTAGGCTTCTTAGTCTCGATTTTTGTGTCGTTTAGCTCATTTTTTAATTTTTTTAATGCTTCGAGGTGCGTAGGCATCCAAAATGTGTGCCTACATCCTCATTCTGCGCTGATGTCTAGGACTTGCGTTGGGGTCCTAGATCTGTGCTAACATCTTGAGCATGCATTGGCATCCTCTAGGTGACTATGGCAGATCTGGGGTGTAAGCACATCGTGCAAACGTCTGTACGATGTACGAGGGTGAGCGTTCTACCTCGTTCGAGAGTAGAGAGACTAGTTATCTCTAGCTGAGGTCTCAGATTTAGAGAGAGTCAGTCTCTAGCATGTGTTCACTATGCTATAGATGTGCTATCATGACCAGATACTCATTGCTCTGATGGAGCGGTGGGATGCTACTATCTCCTCTTTTCATCTAACCTGCGAGGAGATGACCATCACACTGGATGATGTTTATCGAATCCTCAGGCTTCCCATCTATGAATGACGGGTGGTTCTAGATGACACCCAGTCTATTAAGGAGCACAACAAGGGTGTTCACTACTTCATAGGGCAGACTGACAGTGATGATGATAGTGGTCACATTTATATGCATTGGTATGACCATGCAAGGACCACAATGTTGCTCTTATGTCATGTGATGGAGGTGATTGTTTCCTTAAGGATATGGGTGAGGCTTGCAGCTGCACATGGGCCTCATCCCATTTTTCAGAGACATGGTGGAGCAAAGGACTCTTTTTTCTTGGGGGCATAGCATGCTTGCACACCTATACCAGGAGCTAGGGTAGTACATTCACTATGTATACCATAGCCTCACAACATGCACACTTTTGCAAGTGCAGGCCTTCACCCACATTATGTACACCTAGCCAGTTGGTTTTCCTTAGTGATGGTCATATGATGTCTTGATGGCCCACTAGTATGATATGATAGGCTAGTGGTGCTTCAGAGATTTATAATTTTGGAGGCTGTAGTCTGATACTATTGTTGTGGGGGAGGTTCATTGAAGACCTCACCGCTATTTCAGGTGGGTGGATGATAGCAGGTTCCTAAGGAACCTACAACAGGACCATTTTTTAGTGGGTCACCATGATTTTATTATTGTACCATATTACTGGAGTTGGGTCATGTGACAACACGACCATATTCAAACCATAATGCTTGGCATTCCTACGTATACCAAGGAACACCATAGTGCAATGAGGTTTGGTGAATGCCCTTTCCCTTCCATCACAAAAATTGTCTATTTAGATGGTGATGAGCCTGACCATGGTCTACCGGCTATGGTGATGAATAATATCAGGTTGGTAGCTAACTTTACCTGGTGGTGGGAGATGCATCGTCTTGCTCCCATCTTCAGTGAGGGTACTCTAGGAGGTGACCCAGACCCACAGGAGGAGGAGCCCCAATAGCCTTCAAAGGGCAAGAGGAGGAGGAGCCAGGATAGGAGGAGGAGATGGAGGAGGCACCCATGAGGCCGTGACGATGGAGGAGATAAGCTCCTCCTTTAGCTACCCCTATTTCATCAGTGCCACCAGCCTCCACCATTCCAGCAGTAGCAACACTAGCATCTCTTGGGATGACCACTAATACCAATAGTGTTGGTCATAGTGTTGATCCGCACCCAGATCCCACCTAGCAGCTAGGAGATCTAGGTATATGTGGTGCGTTATTGATATTTCCCTACTTTTTGTATTTATGCTTATGTTTTTTTGTTGTTACTTACATGCACTTGACATGTGATATTGATCTCCTTCTTTCTCTTTGTGGCTACAGAGGACACATAGGTATGGACTGAGTTTATAACTCAGTGTGTTTCAGAGGTGGCCCCTACTATACAAGTTCGGGGAATGGTCCTATATGCTTATCGACCTATTTCAGTGAGGAGGCATGCCTTCACTTTTGAGCTGGTGGCATATCTAAGGACCACATACAAGGAGTGGGGTGCAGAGGTGGTACAACTGACTATGGAGCTGACAGCCACCAGGGGGCAGTGGGACCAGCTATCGGGGGAGCTACAGATGGTGATAGCCAAACAATATGTAGAAGTGATGAGGGTTGATGCCACCGAGGTGGCACGCGATGCCCTTCAGAGCCGCATTGATGAGATCGATGCGCAGTCGACCGTTGTGATCCCAATAGATGTTCAACAACTGCAATAGGAGATGATACAGGTGAGGATGAATATTTGCTCGCTACAAGGGGAGCTCAGAGGGATACGAGCGGGTCTATCAAAGTCACACTCACGCCGATCTTGATCTCAAACCACTATGCAGCCTCCTCCCAAAGCACCAGAGTGGCTGGCAGAGCTAGAGGGCTTCGAGAGCCACATGCCCTGGGGATAGGACCCTTATTTTGTACATCATTTTTGTAGCTAGATGTACATATACATACATATTTGTAGATCTTTTGTATAGACACATATTCAGTGGCCACTCATTTTTTATAGTAGTGGCATGATACATGTATATGACATTTGATTCATATATATATATATATTTCAGTATCACAACTTCTCTTATGTGTATGCTTTCCATTTTCATATATGCTCATGCTATGGATGGTTTTTACTTATATGGATGTATGCTTTCATTAGATGCTAATCATGATTTTATTTCACACATTTACTCACATGTTAGTTAAATGTTATGATGATCTAATAGTGCAATGTGATGTATGGATGTTTAGCATAGTGAGATACATGTACGTATGTTTTTATATGTACACACACATGGTTATATGAGTCTATAAATTGGTTGATGACTAATGTATTTTGAAGAATCCTCAAGGTGTGTGAGAGATTTGGTGACATATTGGAACTCCTTTTTTCAAGTTGAGTGTTTGTGTTGAAGGGAAATATAGTTGAATAAGTGTGTCAAAGGAAGGTGAGTTAAAGATGTTCTAAGTTCATTTATTAAAGGTGTTGTTTTATTCCTCTTTGCTCTACATCAGATTGGTATCAGAGTTCAGCAAAAGGTCTGGGATGAGAAAGAAATTGGTTTCGGTATTGTGGTTTTGTAGTTGTGTGTGTTTGGTTGCAGGTTCAAAAGGTAACCTGGTGCCTACCATTGAGAAGGCAGAGAGAAAGTTGTGAAAATTGAGTGAGTTGAAGCAAGGAGCAACTTGCTTGGTGACCATCTTGAAGATGGAGATTCTGAAAAGGAATTTGCAAGAAGAGGAAGAGAGAAAGAAGAAGAAGAGACAAGCAAAGTTTGATAGAGAAATTGCTGAGTTGAGGCAAGAGATAAAAAGGTTTGAGAAAGAGTTCCAGGAGTCTATGTAGAAGATGGATCAAATGATAAATGAGATGACAAGTTGGCACTTGAAAGTAAACAAGAAAGTTTCATGGCCCATAAAGAAGATAGTCAAGAGAAGGAAGAAAATGAAGGTAAAAGAGAAAGAAATATTTGAATATTCTAAAGAAGAGTTCATGGATGAAGATGGTAAAATTATTGCAGACATTCCCAAGCATGATGAAGGTATGATAGAGATGTGAGACCTGATTTCAGAGGTTGAGTTGATTAAAGAGCAGATTATGGATGAGTTGGCCTTAGAGGTTTACAAAGAGATTATGAATGATGGAGGTATGATGGTAGAAAATTTGTTTCATTTCTTGGTTATACTAATATTTTGGACAAGGAGGAATTTTCAAGTTAAGGGACTAAGGGAGAAGCATGATGTTAAGATGCACCAAAGAGTGAAGGTTTTGGTTTCAATTGGTGAGCAATGTAGGAAGTTGATTTGCATGGACAAATTCAAACCTAAAGTGAAAATGAAGGTGATGGAAGTTATTTTAAGCTGGCAGAGCATATGAGGAATGAAGGTTGTTGACAACATCAATGCAAGTGGACTTGGATTATTTTCTTGGTCGGGAGTTTGGTGTAGGAGCACCTTGGAAAAATTAGGCCTCCATGAAGAAATTTTTAAAATTTGATTAAATATTATTGTTCCTAAATTGTAATAATTTTATAAGAGTCATTTTAATATATTTCAGGTCATTAGAAGGGTCAATATTCAATGTTTTGTCAAATTTGAGAAAATGCAAAATTTGTCTCACTTAAAAATGTAAAATTGCACAAAGGCAATATTAGGAGATGAAGAGTCATTTAGATTGTAGGATCGGTTAGAGGTAGTTACAAGATTAAAATTCAGTTGTTTTTTCCTGTAAAAAGGCCTTTGTATTCATTATAATTTGATTTTCACTATTTTCCAGCCCTTGTACGGATATGTATAGGCCCAAATTCATGGCTAATGGTGTGTAAATGGCCATATAATTAATCACCTTCCATTTTTTTTTTTGTTTCATGCGAATTGGTGGAGATTTGAAAAAGTTATTGTATTTTCTTTGTGAAAATAGTGAAAACCTTGATTTAAGGTAACAGGGAGCCTTTAAATTCGTGTTCCTCTTGTATTCACCAATGAAAATGCTTGGTATTTGGTAAGATGATTACTTTATGGATGTAATTTCATGATCTAAAGGGTCTAGAACATAATATTAAGAATAAAGTGAATAAGATTGAAGTTTTATGTTTGAAAATTGTGTCTCAGGCTAGGAATAGGGCAGTAAAGTGGGTAAAGCCTTGGGGTTTATAGAAAAAAATTTGTAAATGGAATTTTGGAATTATTTTAAGTATATGTAGGAATAATATAATCTATTCCAAAAATTGGTTGATTTTGTTTGAGTGTGGAAGCATTAAAACAATAAGCCTTATGTCTACAATATATTGAATTGTGCTAGTAATTCTATATGGAGAGAAGTTTCATGAGATTTGTTGGTTTCTTTTGAGACTTTATTGTGCAATTTGTTTTGAAAGGATACATAGAAGCCTTGAGAATTAAATTTAAGTCCATTTTGGTGAATTTTAAAGGTTTGAGACCATTGTATAGTGACTGTCCTGATAGGACATAATATCACAGTCCTATTTTTGTAGTCATCAAGGGACGGTCTGAAATAAGTGTTTGAAAAAATTATATGAACAATGAGCGGGGAATGGTTTACATGCTTGGTGCAATTACCTTTGAATATATTTATGAATTTTACAAAGAGAAATGGTCTTGGAGGATTAAGTTAACCTTGTTGTGTGGCCCAAAAGGCCTAATAACTGATTTGGGAATTTTCAAGTTTGTATTGTTTTTGTTGATGATAAGGTATGGGTCTATATATTTGTTGATGACTATTGTATTTTGAAGAATCCTCAAGGTGTGTGAGAGATTTGGTGACATATTAGAACTCCTTTTTGCAAGTTGAGTGTTTGTGTTGAAGGGAAATATAGTTGAATAAGCATGTCAAAGGAAGGTGAGTTAAAGATGTTCTAAGTTCGTTTGTTAAAGGTGTTGATTTCTTCCTCTTTGCTCTGCATCAGTTTCAGAAGTGGCCCCTGCTATACAAGTTCGGGGAACAGTCCTAGATGCTTATCAACCTATTTCGGTGAGGAGGCATGCCTCCACTTTTGAGCCGGTGGCACCTCTAAGAACCGCATATGAGGAGCGGGGTGCAGAGGTGGTACAACTGACTGTGGAGCTGACAGCCACTAGGGGGCAGTGGGACCAACTATCGGGGGAGTTGTGGATGGTGCTAGCCAAACAATATGTAGAAGTGATGAGAATTGATGCCACTGAGGTGGCACGTGATGCCCTTCAGAGCCGCATTGATGAGATCGATGCACAGTCGGCCGTTGTGATCCTGATAGATGTTCAACAACTGCAATAGGGGCTGATACAGGTGAGGATGGATATCTGCTCATTGTAGGGGGAGCTCAGAGGGATACGGGTGGGTCTATCAATGTCACACTCACACTGATCTTGATCTCAAACCACTGTGTAGCCTCCTCTCAGAGCACCAGAGTGGCTGCTAGAGCTAGAGGGCTTCGGGAGCCACATGCCCCGGGGATAGGACCCCTATTTTGTACATCATTTTTGTAGGTAGACATACATATAAATACATATTAGTAGATCTTTTGTATAGACACATATTCAGTGGCCACTCATTTTTTATAGTAGTGGCATGATACATGTATATGACATTTGATTCATATATATATATATATATATATATATATATATATATATATATGTTTCAGTATCATGACTTCTCTTATGTGTATGCTTTCCATTTTCATATATGCTCATGCTATGGATGGTTTTTACTTATATGGATGTATGCTTTCATTAGATGCTAATCATGATTTGATTTCACACATTTAATCACATGTTAATTAAATGTTATGATGATCTAATAGTGTGATGTGATGTATGGATGTTTAGCATAGTGAGATATGTGTACTTATGTTTTTATATGTACACACACATGGTTATGCCATAATCACAAAAAAAATTTCATTATGTGAAAATGGGTAAATATTAATATATGCAGTATCACTACTAGCCTTTAGGGGGGATACCACATACATGGCACATTAGCACATTATGCATAGTATCAACAAAGATGCATTGCATTAACAAGTTCTTTTAAAGGTGTTCTATCCATAGATGATGATCCATAGGCACTCAAACCATATGCAAAAACCACAGTGTAAGGACCTAACCAATTAGGACTAAATTTCCCTTTCTAGTTGGGTAGCATGTCCAAATTCCATTGATTTTCATATAGAACCAAGCCTCCTATCTTGAAGGTCCTAGGAAGCATGCCTTGGTTATATCATTTAGATAGTGACTGCTCATAAGCTTTGAGGTGTTCGAGGGCCTATAAACTACACTCATCAAGAATCTCAAGCTGATGCAAGCAGTTGACCCGATAGTTCTCATCATCAATCACCACTCTAAGGGAAACTCGTAAAGATGGGATTTCCAACTCTAAAGGCATGATAGCTTTGGCACCATACACGAGGCTATAGGGCATCATTCCTATCGTCATGCGAACACTCGTGAGATAAGCCCACAATGCATAGGTTAATTGAATGTGCCAATCCTTGTCATTTTTATTAACTGTCTTATGAAGGACTAGCTCAAGCATTTTTTTAGAAGCTTCTGCTTGGCCATTGGATTGCAGATAATATGGTGTAGAAAATCTATGTTGAATATGAAATTTTTCCAAGAACTGCTTTACTTCCTTGTTTTTAAACAGTGTACCATTGTCAAATACAAGTGTAGCAAGCACTCCAAAATGGGAAATGATGTTGTTCAATAGGAAGCTATAGATAGTTTCAGTGCTCATGGATCACAACAGGATGGCTTCAACCCACTTTGTGAAATAATCCATAGCAGTGATGATAAAGGCATGTCCTTTTGAAGAGGGAGGTGATATTTTCTCGATAATGTCTAACCCCCATTTTGCGAACAACCAAGGAGAAGTTTTATTTTGCAGCTCCTGACCGGGAGTGTGGATAAGGCGACTATGCTATTGACATTGAAGGAAATTTTTGACAAAATCAAAGGAATTTTGCTCCATCGTTTGCTAGTAGTACCCCATATGTGTTAGTTTCCTCACTAGGAAAATACCACTTAAATGTCCACCCCCAGAGCCTATATGGGATTCTTTAAGGGCAAGGGGTGTCTCCGCTTTAGTGAGACACCTTAAGAGAAAGCCATTATATTCTTTTCAATAAAGAACATCAGATAAGATGACATAGTAGGCTGAAAGCTTTCCTATGCGATTGCAATCATTTTTTGTCACAATATCGGGAAAGTTTCCATTACTCAAGTAATTGTAGATGCTAGAGAACCACTCTCCCAAATCTACATGAAGGAAAACTAGAGATTTGGGTGTGAGTTGATTAGGAATTGCTAGGGTTCACATGACTTGCACCACAAAGTGGTATTCCTTGGTGTCTTCCTTTGAAGGTATTAAGGAAGTCACACTTGCCATGGCATCCCCATGTTTATTTTCTCGCCTAGGAATGATGTTTATTGTGAAGGAGGAAAAATGATTAAGCATGGATAAAGGAAGGTCTCTATATCAGGACAACTTACTTGTTTAGGTTGATAGGTTCCCATGATCTAATTCACAATAACCTTAGAGTCACCTATTAAACGAAGATGTTTAATTTTCAACGCAATCACAAAATGCAAGCCACCAATGAGGGCTTCATAATCGGTGATATTATTGGTGCAAGGAAATTCTAATCGAAAGGATAGGGTTACTGGTTTACCTTCAAAGGAGGCCAGGACTACACTACTCCAAAACTAGTCTGACACCTCGACCCATCAAAGTACATATTCCATTTGAGGTTATAGTTGATTACGAAGATATTCTCATCACAAAATAAGTCCAACCTGAGTAAGGAGTGAGGTGATTTAGCGTCGCCCAACTAGTCAGCCACCGCTTTTCCTTTTGCTAATTTTTGAGTGATAAATTTTATATTGAACTCAGATAGCAACATAACCCACTTCGCTAATCTCCCAGCAAGGTCGGTGCTGGAAACTAGATGTTTTAGAAGATCTGTTTTCACTATGACATGAGTCTCAGCATGGAGGAGATAATGTCTCAGCTTCTATGTAGTGAATACAAGATCAAGGTACTGCTTGTCTATGGAAGAATAATGGGTTTCATATTTGACCAAGACACGACTAATCTAGTAAATCGCTCTCTCTCTTCTTGCATCATCATACTGGGCCAATAGGGCCACCAAGGCATATGGTGAGGCAGTGAGGTAAAGCAAGAAGGGTCTATCTTGCATAGTTGGCATCAATATAGGAGGATTGGTCAAACAAGATTTGATGGATTTAAAATATTTTTGATATTCTCCGTCCCACATAAAGCGAACATCTTTCTTTAGGAGATGAGTGAAAGGAAGGGTGCGGTCAGCCAATTGAGATATGAATCTACGAATTGCTTGAATCTTCCCTTGTAAGATTTGCAACTTTGTGATGTTCCTCAGAGGAGAATTATTACTAATAGAATCAATCTTATTTGTGTTAACTTCAATCCCATGATAAGAGACTATAAACCCAAGAAGCTTGCCGACATCAACACTGAAGACACACTTCTAGGGATTGAGCCTCATCTTGTAAAGTCAAAGCCTTTTGAAGATAAGATGAAGATTCCTCACATGATCCTGATGATTTATAGATCTCACCAAGATGTCATCAAGATAATCTTCCAAGATTCTATGAATGAAGTCATGAAATATCAAGGTCATCGCTCATTGATAAGTCACTCCTATGTTCTTTAATCCAAAGGGCATGACCACATAATAGAAAGTCCCCCAAGGGGTAGTGATCATCTAGATTAATAGGGATTTGATTGTAACCCGAGAAACCATCCATAAAAGATCACAATGCATGGCTTGTGTTCGAGTCCACAATCATATCTATATTAGGTAATAGAAAGTCATCCTTAAGAGAAGCCTTTGTAAGGTCCCGAAAGTCAATGCATATATGAATACGGGCGTCAGGCTTACTAACAACTACTATATTTGAGATCTAGGGAGAATAGTCAATGGGACGGATAAAGCCTGCTTTCAATAACTTCTCTATCTTGATCTTGAACATTAAGATTAACCTAGGATTGATCTTTTAGATTTTCTATTTGTTAGGAAAAATTTGATTGTGGAAAAAACTTTCCTAATGTCAAAACTTAGAGGAGAAAAGAGATACTCATTTAAATTCTACAATTACAATTCATTAAGACACACATGAAAGAAATAACATAATTGAGAAATAAATTCAAACACACTTGACACCAGATTTATGTGGGAAAACCCTTACAAGAGAAAAAACCACCACACCAAAGAAAGATCACTTGTATTATAGTAAATTGAGTTACATACAAGTTATGGACTCTCCTTTCTAGTGACAATATTACAAAAGCAATTTCCTGATCAGCCACATACAAAATTACACTATTACAATGCTCTCTTTTCAGCATACAATGAAACTCTCTCAATCTCTGATCACTCATCGATCATTCCTCTATCCAACTATCCAACCTGCTATTGTTCCAGTATGTTACAATATCCAAAAACTACCAATATCAAATCATTCTCTATGCAAATGGTTTGGTTCAAATTCCCCTGTATAGATCAACCGTCGAATCCAAACAGCCTCTATCCAAGCTAGCAAACAACCACTAAACAATATACACATCAGCAGTCAACAAGTCTGTGCATTTTCCCTTCATACCACACTACTGCTACTCACTCAATGAGCTCTTGCAGTGTGGCAGTTTACCTCACCGCCACTAGACAGGTCGATGACACTCACGGCAAGGCGGTATCATACCGCAGTACCACAAGACCATCTATACACCTCTGTGGTATAGTGGTGACCACCCCACACTATCACTCCATAGCTCAAAGCTTCCCGTGGTATGCCAGTGTCCACCACTCTACCACTCCACTATCAAGGGATGTCCATTGTATGGCGTTAAATTGTCAAATAGACTGCAAAAGACTCACTGCTCTACCGCCCAACAGTTTGATGAAACTAGTGGTATGGTGGTAACCACACCACCATGGTCCAAGCTAAGACATTTTGTAGCATGGTGATAACTGCACTATCGTACCTTAGTTAAAGGACACTCGTGGTATGGTGGTAACCACGCTACTACGAGACTATTTGATGGAACTTGCAGTATGGCGGTAAAGGCTTGAAACATAACACTTAAGTATCATTTCTACTTGGAGATAGAACCAGGGTCTTATCCAGTGAGTTTGAGTCACATATTCTCAACAATCTCCCACTTGACGAAGAACTCACTGAACCCTTTTCAATACTTGAATTCATTGAATATTCTGGACCCTAAGGCCCATCGAACTTGCACACCATTTGAACTTGTCCATTCTCACTGGCTTTGTCAATGCATCAATAACATTCTTCAAAGTATCAACCTTATCTAAAATGACCTTTCCATCCTCCACCACATCTTGAACAAAGTGATACTATACATTGATATGTTTTGTCCTGGCATGGAAAGTTGGATTTTTCGCCAGATAAATGTCACTCTGACTATCACAATAAATAATAATCTTCCTTGCATCAAAACCAATATCAAAACACAATATTCTAAGCTAAATGGATTCCTTATAGGTGTGATTTGATGCCATGTACTTAGCCTCCGTAGTGGAAAAAGTGACTACAGCCTATCACTTGCTCATCCAACTAATTGCACCACCATTTAACATAAAATATATCCACTGGTAGACCTTTTGTTGTCAATGTCCCCTGCCCAATCAAAATCCACATATCCATGAATGTTGAGAGTCCTCTGTGATCCAACCAAATTTCCATGGTAACACAGAGCATATCTCGAAGTTCCCCTCAGATATATAAACACTCTTTTCATAGCATCCCAATCTGACCTTCTTGGATTCACCATAGATCTACTAAGAACTCCCACTGCTTGGGTAATGTATGGCCTTGTACAGAAAATTTCATACATTAAACTACCAATTGAACTAGCATAAGGCACTCTGGCCATGTCCTCCATCTCAGTAGGATATTTTGGACAATCTTCAATAGATAGCTTCATTCCCTGCAAAACTAGAACAACTAGTTGCTTGCAATCATTCATACCAAATCTCTCCAGAACATTATTAATATACTTACTCTAGCTAAGCCAAAGTTTTATGTTTTTTTGTCCTTGTTTATCTCCATCCCCAGAATATACCTAGCTGCACCAAGATCTTTCATTTCAAACTTTGCAGACAACTGAGATTTTAGATCAAAAATCATTAACTTACTATTTTCTATGAACAACATATCATCAACATAAAGGGAAATAATAAGAACCTGATCATATTTAGTCTTGTAGTACACACAATGATTTGATTTTGATCTTACAAATCTCAATGTC
This sequence comes from Sequoiadendron giganteum, assembly GCA_007115665.2. Lineage (NCBI taxonomy): Eukaryota > Viridiplantae > Streptophyta > Pinopsida > Cupressales > Cupressaceae > Sequoiadendron > Sequoiadendron giganteum. Next base: position 539,794,518 of record CM021107.1, on the reverse strand, counting down.
AAAACAAATGTGTCAAATTTTTGGTACCACATTCTAGGTGATTATTTCAAACCATATAGAGATTTTTTCAACTTGCAAACCAGATTTTCTTTACCTTTTCTCACAAAGTGCTTAGGTTGGGACATATAAATTTCTTCTTCAAGATCACCATAAAGAATTGTTTTCTTCACATGCATTTGCTCAATCTCCAAATCATATGTTGCTGCAAGTGACAAAAGAAATCTGATAGATGTCAGCTTTGCTACTGGAGAAAAAATTTCCCCATAATCAATTCCCTCTACTTGGGAATAACCTTTGGTAACCAATCTCACTTTATACTTTTCAATGCAGCCATCTAGAACAATTTTCTTTTTAAACACCCATTTGCATCCCATAGGATTTCTACCTTTAGGAAATGGAACCAAATCCCAATTATCATTTTTTATTAATGATGCTATTTCTTCATCCATTGCTTCCAACCAAGAATCTGAATCAGACTTTTCAATTGCCTCTTTTACAGTCCTAGGTTCATCTGTGTCAGTAATCAAAGCATAGGCACAACTAGAATCTAACATAGAGAATCCATACCTATTTGGTTGTTTTTTCTCACGTGTACACCTCCTCATCATCTGAGGCTGAGGTTGTGGTTCTTCATCTTGCTCAAAACTCTAAGAGCTGCTCGAACTCTCCTCAGTTTCAGGTACACTTTCAATGTGTTGTTCCTCTTTTTTTGGAGTTAGAGGTATCTCAACATCATTCTTCTTTTCCTCTTCTTCTTTCATCCCTGAGTGCAGATCCACTAAAGAAGGTTTTAGTTCCTGGAAGATTACACTTCTACTTTTCAATAACTTTTTAGTTACAAGATTCCAAAGCTCGCAGCCTTTCACACCAAGGCCATACCCAATGAAGATACATTTTTCAGCTTTGTTGTCCAATTTAGATCTCTTCACATCCAACACATAAACATATGCTTTGTAGCCAAAGACATGAATATGTCTGAGAGAGGGATTCTTACTAGACCAAGCTTCCATAGGCGTTTTATCAACAAGTGCTTACAAAGGAGATCGATTCAACAAGTAACATGTTGTAGCCACAACCTCATCCCATAACTTCTGCTCCAGACCAGCATTGCTCAACATAATTCTTGCCTTCACCATCAATGTCATATTCAACCTTTCAACAACTCCATTTTTTTGTGGAGTGTAAGGTGTTGTTTTATGCCTTTTAATTCCATGGTCTTTGCAGTACCTTTTGAACTCATCAGAACAAAACTCACTGCCATTGTTAGCCCTTAGACATTTTATTTTTCATCTAGTCTGATTTTCCACAAGGTTCTTAAATTCCTTAAAATGACTGAACACTTGTGATTTAATTTTTAAAAAATACACAAATTCCCTTCTCAAATAATCATCAATAAACGAAACATAATACTTAGACTTCAATAATGAAGGAACATCTACTGGACCACACACATCAGAATGAATATAATCCATAATACTAGAAGATTTATTAGGACTCGATTAAAATGAAACATGTTGATGTTTGCCATATATGCAATGTTCACAAAATTCAAATTCAAGGTTACAATCATCAAGCCCCTCAAACAGGATTTTATTTTTTAAAGCTTTCAAACCTTTTTCACCAATGTGACCTAGCCTTTGATGCCAGAGCATAGTCTTTTCTACTAGAAGTTTAAATTCCAAGGAAATTTCCCCAATAGGAACATTTTCATTCTTCTCTTTACGAAAAACCTTATGTGACTTTATAGAGACACTATTGCATTGAATATCCAGTGAATCCAACTTGAACAAAGTACCAATTCAGGAACCCCTAGCCAGCACCATCGAGCCTCTAGTCATTTTACAACCATTACTAAAGAATGAAATTTGCACCCCAACATCATTTAGCTTGCTTACAAAAAGTAAATTTTGAGCCAGACCTGGTATATGCATTACTCCATCAATTCCTTTAATCCTTCCATTAGGAAACTAAATTCTGACTCTTCCATGACCAACTATCTCTAGAGATGAATCACTTGCCAAATACACCTTTCTGCCATTGTATTCTTCATACTTTGAAAACTAGTCTCTATGAGATGTTGTGTGGAATGATGCTCCTGAATCAATTAGCCAGACATCATCTAATGCCTGAGTTGCCAAGGCTGCAATAAAGGCATCTGCATCGCTCTAAGAATAATAATTGTTGGAAGAGTTCTTCTTCTTCTTCTTTTTCTCCTCTTTGTAATCCCTTCAGACATGACCAGGCTGCCCATAGTTCCAACACTTCACCTTGGAATTCTTGCTAGGAGACTTTGATCTACCCTCTGATTTTGATTTAGACTTCTTGTCCTTCTTCTTGTCTTTTTCTTTTGATCTGCCTCAAACAACCAGAGCCTCCTTCACCATATCAAAAGACTTCCTTCTCATCTCTTCTAATAATAAAGAAGCAACCAAATCTTCCATCTTGAAAGTGGTTGCCATGCTCCCAATCTCCATCACCAAGTGATCCCACGAATCCGACAAAGAACATAACAATAGAATACAACGATCTTCTTCATCAATCTTCACACCTATAGATGTTAACCGAGTAATCAACATGTTAAAGGTATTCAAATGATCAGCAATAGATGCTCCTCCCTCCATTTTCAAAGAGTACAACTTCTTTCTCAAGTACAACTTATTCACCAAGGACTTGCCTTGATAAATATCTCCCAGTCTTTTCCATAAAGAAGATGTAGTCTTCTCTTCATGAATATTTAGAAGAACTGAATCTGCCAAACAAAGTCTTATCAACCCTTTTTCTTTTCAATCTATGACATCCCAATCCTCTTGCTTCATGCCTGTAGGTTTCATTCTAGACACAGCAACCCAAAGTTCACGATCAACCAACAGATCTTCTATTTTGAGTTTCCACAACTCAAAATTGCTGCCATTGAATTTCTCAATTTCAATCCTTCTAGATGTACTTGTTGTTGCCATCTTAATATATAATTAGACAAAATCAAGACTTCTACAAAACTCCCACTAAACAGAAATTGACACAAAAAACCCAACCTACCCACAAGGATAACATAATTGGCTAGGCTCTAATACCACTTGTGAGGAAAAATTCGATTGCAGAACAAAATTTAATAATGTAAAAACTTAGAGGAGAAAAGAGATACTCATTTAAATTCTACAATTACAGTTCATTAAGATGCACATGAAATAAATAACATAACTGGAAAATAAATTCAAACACACTTGACACCAAATTTACGTGGGAAAACCCTTATACGAGAAAAACCAACCACACCAAAGAAAGATCACTTGTATTATAGTAAATCGAGCTACACACAAGTTACAAACTCTCCTTTCTAGTGACAATATAACAGCAGCAATTTCTTGATCAACCACATACAAAATTACAGTGTTACAATGCTCTCTTTTAAGCATACAATGAAACTCTCTCAATCTCTGATCACTCATCGATCATTCCTCTATCCAACTATCCAACCCGTTACTATTCCAATACTTTACAATATATAACAATTGCCAAGATTGAATCATCCTCTATGCAAATGGTTCGGTTCAACTTCCCCTATATAGACCAATCGTTGAATCCAAATAGTCTTTGTCCAAGTCAGCAAAAAACCACTGAATAGCATACACATTAGCAGTCAACATGTCCGTGCATTTTCCCTTCATACCGCGCTACCACTACGCACTCAACAAGCTCCCATGTTGTGGCAGTTTACCTCACCACCGCTAGACAGGTTGATGACACTCGCGATAAGGCAGTAGCATACCGCACTACTGTAAGACCATCTATACACCTCCGTGGTATAGCGGTGACCACCCCACACTACTGGTCCATAGCTTGAAGCTTCCTGCGGTATGGCAGTGTCCACCGCTCTACTGCTCCACTGTTGAGGGATGTCCATGGTATGGTGGTAAACTATCAAACAAACTACAAAAGACTCACCGCTCTACCACCTAACCATTCGATGAAACCCGCGGTATGGTAGTAACCGTGCCACCGCAGTCCAAGCTAAGAGATTCGGCGGTATAGTGGTAACTGAGCTACCACACTTCAATGAAAGGACACCTACAGTATGGCAATAACCATGCTACTGTGAGACTGTCCGATGGAACCAGTGGTATGGTGGTAAAGGCTTGAAATATAACACTTAAGTATCTTTTCTGCTCAGAGATAGAACCAAGGTCTTATCTAGTGAGTTTGAGGCACATATTCTCAACACTGTTTAACAGGCTTGGCATCGGGACATAGATCGATATTATGGACCACTGTAGATTCATTTATATCGGGCATATCCTCATACATCCAAGCAAAAATATCAAGCTAAGCAAACAAGAGAGCAGAGTGTTCATTTGCTTCTTCAGAAGAGAGACACTTCCCAATCTTGATTACTCTTTTTGAAGATTTTGCATCAATGAGGACTTTGACAATATCTCCTTTAAGGAGGGAACTACGGTCCTCGGGATGAGATATTGAAACATTGTCACTGATGTTAGATAGAGGGTCCTCCTTCTCAATGCTCTAAATAGATTCTCCAAAGTATGCTTGTTTATGTAAGCGATACGAGAATCATTTCTTGTGATGATAAGGAGGTAACGAAGAATAGGTACCTAGAAATTCCCCCAATGCTTCATCCGAAGAGGAGACATCTACAAGATCTTTCTTAGCTCATCCCCTTTCTTCTATCAAGTTAGGATGGATCAGGTCTAACAGTTCAGCTAAAATCATGTTAACACCCCACTAGGGTTTTTGTCTAGACTATTCAATCAGACATCCCAAACCCAGGTTGTGTTGTTGTTGCTTAAATTGGATAGGGACTTGTATTCCTTGCTCGATAGGTCCTAGGCCTTTCTATCCATAGCCATACTAAGAAGAAATTTTATAACCAAACCCATAACGAGATTGTAGAGTTTTAGGAGGGGGCGACTCTACGTAGAGTGTTTCGTTCCACCAATGGATATGGAAAGTTTCTATAGGAGCAATCCCACTTCCCTTATTCAGTTTGCAAGCATTGTCCTCCTTTATGTGGGTAGAGTCACTCCAAGGGAGGATTAGTTTCCTAGGCAGGATCACACTTCTCCTCCTTAGCAAGAGGGTCACTCATTATCATGTTAGCGGAACCTGGAAAGTCCATAATAGAGGGGTTCAACTTATACTCTGCTATGAAAGATTCAGAGAAATTCAAGGAACCCTAGTCATCGCCTAAGAGAGTATTCACCCTAGGCAATGAAGGAGGAGAAGGAGGGGATTGACATCCTTCCATCTTAGGTGGTTCATCTCGATCGATACTTGCTCGAGGAACAACCCTCGCAATAGCTATCAACGAGGACCAGGCCATAGTGTCAGCGGTTAAGAAAGGAATGCAATTCTTGAGAGTGGGAGCTGCTGAATTATGACCAACACCGGCTAGCATACAAAGGTGCATAGCCTCTGGATCTACTTTAACCATAACCACTTGATTTTTAGTAATGAACTTCAAGGAACGATATAGGGTGGAAGTCACTACCCCCACATCATGAATCCAAGGTCTTCCTAAAAGAAGATTATATAGTAATGGGTTGGGCATTACATAAACCAATGTAGGAAAATTAACGGGGCCCAACTGCAAAGGTAACGTTATCATACCTAGATCTTGGCTACCAGTGTTATCGAACCCACAAATGTATAAGGAAAAATCCACCAAGGAAGATGAATCAACCTTGATTTTAGGTAGTAGATCTATACCACAAACATTTAGGGTTGAGCCAATGTCAATGAGGGTATGTCTAATACTGATGTTGTTAACATTTACTATGATCATCAAAGGTTTTGCACATCCGAAGGTGGGAGTTCCTACGGGTGGAACATAATATTCGGTGAATACACTCGAATATGAGCCATCAATGCATCAATGTTTGTAGGCCTAGCCAAGGTAGGCAAGAGAATCTTTTGTAAGGCCTCTTGCAACATCTCTTGATAAATCAAAGTGGTCTAAAGAAAATCCCAAAGTGATATCTTGGTCGGAGTAACATGGAGTTTCTTGACAAGATCATAGTTGCTTGGTGCTTTGATTGCGGTTTTAGGAGTTGAAGGAAGGTTAGGTTGAGATGGGGGTAAAGAAGTAGTAGTTTGGTCTAGCTACGATGTAGGAACAACTTGTCATTCTAAGTTCTGTAAATTTCTCCTCGTAGGATATGTGTGCCCTACGACATTATAAGAAGTAGAGTCAATAGCCTTCACAAATCTTGAATATAAGTCTAATGGATTGCTATGACCTGAAATCCCATAGACGGAATAGTCCTTTCTAGGGAATGGCTCAGTCGGGGTAACATAAATGAAGGGTTTCTTAGGGCTTGGAAGAGCCACATAAACTACTATCACATTTATCAACTCCTTAGTTGGTGAGGAAGGAGGTTTTTTTGAAGATTTACAGATAGGGGAGAGTTCTTCTAAGAAATCATCTAGATCATCTTCAAACATATCGAAATCTTGTTGGCAAAAAGACTTAGTCGAAATTATGAGGACGGATCCAATAGTTCACTTCAGGTTCACCAAAATGTGATATAAGAGGGATTCGCTGCACATGGGTCTCTTTATTCTCAAGAGATCACCACTCACCAGGGAACAAACTACCCTTATACACCTCAAATTGAATAGATCGATGGAATCATGAAGAGAAATGACAAAGTGGGTTCAAGATTCAGAAGAGCAAGACTTCTAAGTTTTTATCCCCAAATGAGAAGCTCTTGGCCAAAAGACATTAGCGTAGTTCTCAGATGCTAGCGTGATGTGCTGGCATCCTAAGTTGTAGAGAACTCAGGCACCCAAGCTGATAGACTAGAGTCTTACTTCTTGACTCAAATTGAAAAGTGCAAAGAGTCAAATAGCCAACAGAAAATGAAGAACTGAAAGAGAATACAAGAGAGCTTGAAACAAGATCATATTCATGAATTCAAGCCTTTAGGCTTGACTTCCTTTCACAACCTGCACACAAAATATCAAAGGGAAAAGGTTGGGTTGTATAGGGGCCAACCTCAGTTAGACCCCCATATTGGTGTTCCCACCTCCACTGACAACTAGGTTTGGTAGAGAGTGTAAAGTGAATGACAAAGTAAATGGTGAAAACAAAAACCACTTTGGGGTAGAGCCCACACCACAAATTAGTAAATGAACAAGCAAGAAAGAGTGATAAGGAGAGAGAGTGTTACCTATGGGTCAAGACCCTCTTCTGAAGTATATGAGCACACCGTAATATGCCTATTGGAGAGCTAGTAGTTGTTGGAGAGCTGGTAGCTATTGGAGGGACCTTAGTCTGGCATGGCTTTGCTAGTAACAATGCTACTATTCAAGGGTAGAGCTTCCCTAGGACTAGAGCTAATGGTGGGAATGCTTGAATTGATGGCTTCCCACCCCAAAATGAGGGCTAAAAGGAGTTTTTAATGCATGCAAGGGAAATATAGAGTTGTTTCACTCAAGACCTAACCACCAGGACACATGTCACAAGGGTCAAGATTCTAGATTGGTTATTTCAAACTCAAAAAACTGCCAGGACGCTAGTGCACCACACAGACATCCATGCGCCACGCATGCATCCAGAGCCTAGATTTTTGAAAAACCCCTTGCCAGCCTTATGTTGTTTCGCCATGCATCTGCATGGAGTCAAAATTGCAAAATTATGCCTCATGGGACTTTGTCATTAATACTCTTAGGTGTCATAAATTCTATGCAAGATGCTAACTTGTGGAATCGCCCCTAGGTGCAATTCTGTGACATTACACTATCAAAATGTTGATAAAAAACCACTTTTGATTTACCTTTTGGGGGATCAAATGAATTCATTTAAAAAAAAAAATTGTAAGTATGTAGTCCTTATTATAAGCTTCCAAAAAATTATAATTATAATTAAATTAATTTTATTATTATATTTAATTTTTTATTTCTTGTGAATGTAGGCTTTTCACCGAAAATCAATCTCTATGTTTTGTACATGTGGAAAAATAGTAGATTATCAAAATAAAATTTTGAAAAATATGTTCAAGGTGGGTTTTGATGTCCTTGATCTATTAAAAAAAATAAAAATTGATACATACAAAAAAATGTATGGTGTATACAATCTGCCTATGTCTGAATTGTAATTGGTTTGATTTCGAAACTTGATTAAGGAAAAAATATTTAATAAAACACTATGAAACCAAATGAACTAGTTAGATATCATAGTTAAAACTCTAAATTAAAAAAAAATAAAATTTTATGCTTTATACAAAAAAGGTCATGTTGTATATAGTGAGCATCACTCCTTAAAAATGTTGTTTACTAATAAAAACTAGTTTTCGAAGGAGATGAAAAAAAAGTGCAATCTAATTCCAAAATTTTTGAAAAATATATATTTAGAATCTATAGAAAAAACTTTACAAATCACTAGTTTGCATCATCTTCAAATTCCTTGTGGTTTAGCCGCTATAGGAGCCCAAAAGTGAAGATCTAGTAAAAAAATATAGTTTAGTGTCTAGTTTGCCCAAAACTTGTAAACTAGTATTGTGGGATCACCCTTCTGCAACATGTACCTTCAAATCTATGATCAATGTTTTTTATTCTTGAAAGATTGAAAGTGTCTTGGCCTTGGACTCCTTTTCTTCTTGAAGTTGCAACTTTAATCTTTGATTCTTCATTCTGAGTTTCTTAATCTCATCAAGGGCACAAATGAGTTCACCTTCAATATAAATTTCACATTCATCTTCATCATACTCTAGTTCATATTTATTCACAAATCTATCTCCTTCTTCATCAACATTCTCAACTGCAAAATTATCTTTCAACCTTGTATCTTCTTCAATTTTTAAGTCATTTCTTACAACTACTTCCTTATCAACATTTGTATTTGGTTTAGGTGGTGCTTGTTGTTTAGCATTCTACTAGGTATTTCTTTTTCCTTTGTTTCTTTTTCTTTTTTCAATAATAATTAATCCACTACTAGGATCTCCCAGGTTGATTAAACTTTTGCAAGGGACCTAACGCTCTAATACCACTTGTTGGAGTACAATAACACTAAGAGGGGGGTGAATCAGTGGTTTAATGAGAAACCAAATTTCAAAACTTACCTCAATTGTATTATACAAAGAAAACCATTGAAAATACTTCAAACATGATAGGAAAATACTTGAAAAAAGATGAACAATCAAGCACAATATAACAAACCACCAACATAAGACAAAACATAGGTTTTATGAGTGCAAAAAGCTAAAGGCTAAAAACCCACTCTGAAACTATGTTTCATTAATCCTTAGTGGCTAAAATCTTACTAATTACATATTGTATGCCTCGTTGGCAATACAACAAGCCTCACTAGCTACTAAATCCTACATTAGTGGCAAAGCACTATTCCTCATTGGTAAACATCATGCCTCACTGGCTTCTCAATCTTCCTCACTAGCCCCTCAATCTTCCTCACTAGCAACCTTACCACACTTTAGAAGGAATAACAAAAAACCAGAGGGTTACTATGCTTCTATACAATCCATTGTTCAATCTATACACTAAAAAAACTCCAACTCCCTTATTCATGCATATCGCAACACTAATTCATCAATAAAAATCTTCAATTCTAAAAATTTCCTTTACTCAAAAAACTTTACTTTTCATGATATCACTCTAACATATCTTCCTTTAGAAAAATTCACATAGCACTGATAAAAAAGTTCACCATACTATCCTTTACACACTTAGAACATTGACATACAAATTCAACATACTTAGATAAATCTTCTATATCACACTTTTCAGTGCAAAGCAAATACAAACAACCGAAATTTCTTCTAGGCAAAAATAGTATTACCACAAAGTCTTTAGTCTAGAAAACACCATACTTTTGTCATAGACTATGATCCTGTGAAAAACAATATGAACTATGCTTAGAGTACAAAAGGAATGAAAAAATCATATAATTATATCTTTATCTATTTTTTTCAAATCTCCTTCTTTTTGTATATACTCTGAAATACATCGAACATAGTCTTTAATCCATTTGCTTATCAATGTTGGAAAAAAATAACAATATTTGAGATAAGCTATATTCCATCATTCCTTCACACACTCATATCCATTCACCTATGATTTTCATTAAAAGCTACCATTCTTCACTAACTAATACTCAGTATCAGCCAAAATCTTGTCAAATTGCATCCTCTTCAATTGCTCATTGGAATTATTTTCAATATCATAAATTTTTTTCTACCTCTTTTCACATTACCAATTAAATAAAGACCATCAATCTTCCTTGGGTCGATATGATATAAGTCTCTACATGAATACTTAGAACTCTTCCTTCAAGTGAGATGAAATAAGTCTTTATAAGACTTAAACCCTAGGTCAAGACTCTTAGGGTATAGTATAGTCTTTTGCGCGTTTGATATGCTTATAAATTTAGGTTATGAAATATAGTGATTGTCAATAGTCAAAAACCTGAGATCATCTTCCAACTCTGCTCATAACTCTACCCAAATCAATCATTTATTTATACAAAAAAAGTTGTCATTGGAAACCTAATATTTGAAAAATAATACCTTGTAATGTTTGTGAATGATTCTTGTGGAAGGAAGACCTGTGAATGAATAGAAACACTATTAGCACACCATCTCACATTCAATTCACCACCTCAAAATATCTCAGAAGGATCAAAAATCACTTTTAAAAGAAGCAACTCAACTCAATGATGAAGAACAAATATCACTTTTGCATCAACAATTTTTGCATCAACACCTTGAAATCCTTGGAGATCAAGAAGAAAGAATAAATATTTCTTTTGAACAACAACTTGGAGATCAACATTGTCTATGAACAACTTGGAAACCACTATTGCTTACATATTCTTGTATATATGACAACCAACATCAAACTTGGATGCACCAACATATTTGAATGAATGAAACATCATAAGGAGATTATCGACACCATGAAGCAATGAATTTTAAACATGTAAGGTTCTCTGACATCAAACCCTCAACATGATAAGATGTAACAAATCCTATATAAATTCTTGGAGATTATGAAGCATTAAAACTAACCACCATAGATTTGAAAACAAATACAAACCTCTCCTATCGACATTCTTTGACACCAGTGAGGAGCATTGACAAAGAAACCAAGTATAACCAAGTATCTTTGACAAACATAACTGAGCATCTCTTTGACATTGATGACAAATGATGCCACTGTAAACACTTAGACTTAGAATATCATAATCAATTTTTTTTCTTTTCCTTCTTCTTTTCTTCTTTGCACTCCTTACAAAAATTTCTAGGCTTATTGCACAATTCTAAAAAATAACTTTGGAATTTTTAATAGATTTGGATCTCCCCTTGGACTTGGATTTATCATTCTTCTCACTCTTCTTACCTTTTTCCTTAGGTCTTCTATAAAAATTTAGGGCCTTCTTGGCACTAATGGATAGCTTCCTCCTTATCTATTTAGGAAAAAAAAACCACATCTTTAGTCTTTAAAATAACATAAGTACTCCCAATATCAATAATAAGAGAATCCCACGAATCAGATATAAAATTAAAAAAAATCTAAGATTTTTGCTCCTCATCCATTTTGACACTGATTGATGTCAATCGATCCAACAACATGTTGAATTCTTCTAGGTGGTTTGTAATTTGTCCCACCCTCTTCCATTCTCAAGGAATAAAATTTATTCCTCAAGAATATTTTATTCACTAAATATTTTTCTATGAACATGAATATTGCACATACCCTTGAACCTAAAGAAGAATAATTTCCATCAAATTATGAAGTGCATAATTATGAATAAATTTTTAGGAAAGTAGGAATAAGGTTTCTTCACCTAAAGTAGAAGACAACATATAATTTCCAGGTCTTTTCTCCTCTTATAAGAATTTTAGACTTAGGATCATTTGATTTGAGCCTACTGAATATAGCGTTACATTTTATGTCAATATAAATTTTCTTCTCATCAAGAGGAATATGAGAATATGACCAATCAATTTGAATTTACTAGCCCTTAATTATAAAAACTATGGATAAGTAGCATGCCATAGCCAATTGATATATTAGCCACCAAGATGGTTAATTTAAACGTGTATTAGGATAGGCTAAAAGAAATACTTAAGCATATTTTATTTGTCCAACTAAAGTTACTTTCTTTGATTCCATTGAATAACATTTCCTAAATATCCTTTTCAAAGAAAGTCCAAGGGCGTGGGAAAATTATTCTTGCATTACAATATCAAATGTTCATGAGTTTATGATACAATTGATCAATCTAAAGCTAGAAATATGTAAGGATATATATAAGGGATTTGGTTTTTTATCCAAACTTAAAGGGGCAGGCTTATTGGTCTAAGAGGATAAACTATATGAGAGAAATTCATCATTAATAAATTGATGAAAAAATAAGCACAAACATGTAAGGAAGAGGGGGAGAAATCTAAATTCATATATTGTACAAAGTGCCCCACTTTAGTAGGGTTCAATCCTGGTTGTTTAGCTTGTGATTTTTGAAACTTAGATTATTTTTAATTCTCTATGTTTCTTTATAAGAAAAGAGCCTATAAATTTAGGTATATTGGTTGAAGTAGAAGTTGGATCATCTTTTAAATTATAAGAGTTTTTTCTTAATAATATATGTTTTGGAGCAGTATCACAAGGTGAGTTTCTCTTATTTACAACTTATTTATTGCTTATATTTATAGACCTCTAGTAAGAACAACATATAATTGATCATATAACATGGTATAAAAATAACACACTCTTTCCAAATTAGATTCATACAAGAGGATACTAACAACAAATCTATCATAATAATTAGAGTTTTTTCTCCAACTAGTTATTCCATAGTTTCCTTTGTCACTATCATTTATGTGAACACATTTATTTCAATAAATGACACAACATCATGATTAGTTTTCAAGTGTAAATTACATATGTAACTACATTGCAAACTTGTAGAATGTCCTTCTAAGGATAGTCTTTACATGGGAGAAGGTAAACTCAACTTTTTATTAATTTTGCTAGAAATTTCATATAGTTCTTCCTTGGGATACCTTGATATAGAGGTTGTTGTTATTACATTCAAGGGATTTGTATTTTAAATCTAATTAATTCATTTGGTAGCATCTAGACTAGTAGACCAAAAGGTGTGATAGCTATGTTTTTTTACCCTTTTGTAGTTTTTTTTTCCATTTTATGGCTATGACCAGGTCATCATCTATCTTGATTGCTAATTTTTTAGTAGCCTCTAGATTATAAACTCACCTCATTCTTTGATGAAAACTAATATCTAAAGGTTGGTCACTGATGAAGAAGCATTTCTATTTTTTCATGTTGGTCCCTTTATCCATTTCAATTTTATTAGCAATATTATTAAATTTAGAAACAAATTTGTACATGGGTTAATACATTTCCTTTTCCATTTGAGTAAGTTGAATGAATAAGGAATTTTCATCTTTAGTATGAGTTTGACGTGATTTTTGAACTTTCTCTTTATTGAGTCCCATCAATCTATGGGAGTAGATGGTAAGTGGTAAATCCACATAATTGCTATGCCAACTAGAGATTCAACAAATAATATCATAGAGAAAACCTTTTATTTTTACAAAATAAAGATGAAAATATATTGTAATAAAAATTAAAAATGTGTACAAAAATATGAAATCATAAGCATCCTAGTGAACTGATTGAGAAATTGAGCATCCTAAAAATAAATCAAAATAAGATTTAGTAGACTTTACAACATTTATCATCAATCAAGATTGATGTTTTGAATGTATCAATTTTTCATGTTTTATGTTCATGGATTTTGTGAGTACTAACATTTACAGAACTTCACATCCGAAAACTAATTCTCCTTGAATGAGATGAGTACAATGGCTTTAGTCCATCAAGGAAATGATATTTTAATGGTAAGTTGTAGCATTGTGTCAACTTATCAATCCTTTTATCCATTTTTCCTCTACCCAACTAATGTTAAGCACTCTATACATTATCATAGTCATTATGGAGATCAAAACACCAAAATGGGGTTTGAATTAGGAAATACCCTATACTTTCTCTCCTAGATCTTGTAACCATATATAAATTATATTTGGGAAAGGATTGAATACCTAATTGCAATATTGAGCATTCAAGCCCTTTATGTCAACACTTTTGGGAAAGTGGAATTAATCATAAAAAAAAGTTTTGAAGTTGAGTACAAAAATGAATAACCTACAAATTGTGACCATATAAGATCTAAATTGTGATTATTGAGGTTTATATTTATACATCTATGATGGTAGGGCTCCTATCCACCTATTTTAACCTTAAATTTATATGTTAGGTTCCTCTACCTCTACATTCTGCTTTTCTATCATTGGTTTTTGTGTTGGAGTTATGCGATTTTCTAAAATAATAACAATTTGTTGTAGTTGCATAGTTAACCTATGTACACATTTTCATTATCAAATAAATTTAATTTACAATCAACTAGTCAACATAAATCATCTCCCCATGAAATAGCTAAAACCGTGATCAACCATTCTAGCTCTTCCATTGAGGTTAGTAGCCAAGTGGGTTTTGTGATCATTTTTGGTTCCTTCCAATGTGAAGTACGAGAGAGTTTGATTCAGATCCTATATCAATTTTTCCCACAACACCTATTATGTATCCAAAGATCTCAATAAATGGGATCTTTAATAGAATATAGAATAAAAACAAATACTTGGCTTCAAGAGGGAGATAAAAATACATCCCTTTTTCATAAATTAGTCAAATATAAGAGAATTAGAAATGTTATTATTTATATCACTTCTTCTTGGAGATTAAAACTTACTCCATTCAAGGATATTAATATGGAATTTTTATTATCATCTATCTTCTTTGTTTATGGAAAGGAATCATGTAATTATAGAGGATGAATATAGAATTTTAAATTGCATTCCTTCCCTAGTCTTTAGAAAAATTAATTTTATAATTAAATGAGGCCTATAATAGTTTCTAAATTAGAGAATTATATGTTTTAGATGAAGATAGGTAATTCTCCAAGGCTTTATGGCTTCATTGTTGACTTTTTCCAATAATTTTAGGACATTGCAAATGATGGTGTACTGGATTCTTTTGAATCTTAGAATTATAAGTAGATGCTCAGAGAAATCAATTTTGCCTTTTTGGCTTAAATTATTAAGAAGTTTTGGGGAGATTATTATGATAATTTCTTCCCTATTTCTCTATATAATTTAGCTTACACGATCCTTATTAAGATCAATGTTGGTCATATTATGGAGGAGAATATAGATCATTTTATATCACCTAAGTAGGGGATTTGTTAAGGGACATCAAATTCTCGTTGCCAATGTTATTTATTTATAATCTATTCATTCTATGATTTCTTCTTAGGATAAATACACATTTATCAAAATTGATATTTTAAATGATAATAATAAGGTTTGATTGTCCTTCCTATGATTTTTTTTATATTGGATTTAACTTAGGATAGATTGAGTGGTCATGAGTTGTGTTGGATATTATTCTTTTCTAGTTTTATTCAATGGTATCCCATATCATCTTTTTCTAAGTTTTAGAGGGTTGTGAAAGGGTGAACCCATTTTACCTTATCTTTTAGTGTTGGTGTAGGATCATGGGGGTCCAAACTAGGCCTTTAAGTGGCAATTAAAATTTTTTAAAAATGACGCTAGGCAACTTGACATAAAAATTTGAATAGGTTATTAACATAATTTGTAGTAGTACTACATTTTCAAGAAAATAATAGAAAGGGTGTATTTTTGACCAACCTAAGTACAAGAAAATAATATTATTTTTTGAAACTTTCAATGTAAGTAGATGACACATACTCAGATGTGCCACTTTTTATTTTTGTAATTTTTTTGCAAGTAAATAATTAGTTATGAATTTTTAATTAGAAAGTTTTAAAAATATTAAAAATTGTTTGTCTGACCACCATAACTTGGTCAAATAAGTATGAAAAATTTCAATTTTATTTTTTTATCTTATAGTACTAGAAACATAGAATGTGCCACATCTTTCAGAGTTGAAAAATATGAAATATTTTGAGAATTATAGATATTTTCAATAAGCCCATCAATCAAGGCTTTAGTCATAATACATGTGTAGAAAATCAATAATAATTATTCATAAAATTCAAAATAAGGCATATCTTATATTGGTGGATAGCTGATAATTTTCTCAATAAACCATTTTTGTTTCATCAAATTCAAATAAAGAAAAATTCGTCAACCATTTTTTGTCATATCACCACTTTTTGGATCCCCATGATCCTGCAGTCACCCTTTAATTATTATGATTGAGTATTTGGGAAGGTTTATTAATCATCAGAGAGTTAATGGTACTATATATGATTGGAGGTGGCTATGGATCATGATTCTCTTTCTCATCTTTAATTTATGGATGATATTTCCTTGAGGGATGTTACTAAGATTCAAAGAGGTATTAGTTTTTGTATTCTTTAGAATGTTTTGGTAGCTTCAAGATAGAAAATAAATGAAGGCAGTTAAAAACTATATTTCTTCAATACTCCATTTTGTATTTGACATAAAATTTCTCTTATTTTGAGATTCGAATATGAAAGTTCCTCTAGATTGTCTTTGCATCCCATTATTAGTTCCTCCTAATCATCTTTAGTAAAAAGACATTTCTTGATTAGTATAGGATGTGGGTCAATCAAAATTTTTATGCTACCTATATTTTGTAAGCTATCTTACTCCATTAAAAAAAAAATTTATGCTCTTCCTATCCATAATTTTTAGTGATTTCAACTCCATGAAAGTTTGAATCTCTCTCTAGGGATTTTTTTGGGTAAGGAATTTCAAGACTAAAAAACTGAGTATTATTAATTGGGTCAAGCTTTGTCAACCTAAAAAAAGTGATGGTATTAATCTTAGGTAAGAAAAAATGATTAGTCAAGATCTAGCAACTAAATTTTATTGATCAAGATGATGCAGATAGTAGAATTATACTTGAGCTAAAAAAAAATAGTTAGAAATATTTAAATGGGATTGTTGTTAAAGAGGTTCCAAGAATAAAATTGACTGAGAAAGGCTCTATAGTCTAGATTAATATCAAGAAGAATTATTCTCTTATCAAGAAACACCTTGTTTGATTTGTTATGTTAGATGAGTAGGATCTTTTATGTATTGTTTGATGTGATCTTAACTTCTTTATTCACATTTTCCTTTCCTCACAAAATTTTGAGTAATTTATTTTTTTGATGTCAATTGGTCCAAAGTTCCTAATTTTAAGGATTATCATTTGGCTTAGAATTCCTGTACTTTTTAATATAATATATAATTTATTGGCTCATGGGGGAGACTAATGTCTCACATTACCCTTTATTTTATTCTAAATATTCAATCTTGTTCATCATTAGAGGAGGCTAATGTTTTTTCTTAGGGTTATTGTTTCTAAATAAATTAACCAATTTTCTATGGAATTTTTTAGTTCTCCCAATATATTTATTAGACATGCATTTTGTAAAATAATTAGATATTGTTTCATAATATTTTTATTGAGTTTGTTTATTTCAATTTATAATGGGGTATTGGATCATTCAATGGTTGCAAACTTATTGAAAATATTCATATTGATATTTCATCAAAAATTTAGAATTCATTCAAATAAATAATATTGTTGTTAAAGTAATAATGAACCATAGGTTCTAACCTTGTCACAACAAGTGTTCCTTAAAGATATTCTTTCCAATCATCATTAGGAGTAAAAAGAATCATTTATCACTTTAAGTGTAGATTTATAGATGAATGGTATATTGTCCATGTCTGACATACAACCTTCCATTAGCATACAATCTCATAAAGATTTTTTTCCTAGTTGTTGTACGTCTTCACTCATCCAATGACTTTGAGGATCACCAAATTAGTAGTGTACCTATTCCCTAGCTCCCACACACTGCACAAAGTCTAATGTGTCAATAAACTCACCCAAAACCAATCATAAGAATTATTATTTAATAGTATATTTAGTTACCACAGACCCACAATTTCTTGGAAGAAAGTGAAGTTCTAGTGTTGAATTGACTTGCTAGGGATTATTTTTGGATGCTTCAAGTTTATCATAGCATACCACAATCATTTATATTTTTCATTCATTCCTAGCTCTCTAAAATAACTACCAACTTAAATATTTCACTAGCAATGTGATTTATCCCTTCAATAATTCCCTTCACATATGGTATCCATTATTTAATCCTCCTATCAATCCTTCAATCTGTAACTCTCTCTTTAACATATTTTTTTGAAAGAATCTTCAAAATATTTTACATTCAAAACCTTTCTACACAAATTGGAAAATCACAAAAATGAAGCAAAAGCATAGTCTTTGGGTGAATGCCATGTCCCTTTTTCATTTTTTTCTAAAAATAACCATTTACTAAAAATAGTAAGTGAATAGGCCCAAAATAAAAAAATCAGAAGCTCTCAATAGATATTTGGTGGCTTGGTCATGAATAGAATATTATTGTATAATAAAATATATTTTATATTAATATTTATCTCTACTTGGGCATGAGATATTCTTCTTGCTTGTTTTTGACATTTAGTGGCTTATGACAAGCTGGGACAAGTGGCAACTTGCATTAAAGTGGAATAAATCAATGGAAACTTGGCACCAGAGGTTACATATATTAATTTCAAAAGAGAATCTCTCCTTGGTCATAATTTTTTGGGTTCCTAACTTCGAAATTGAATATTTTACAATAAAATATGAATTTGGGCTTCATTTTGGGGGATTCATGTTGCAGATTTTAGCTAAGCATTTTCTCTTCTTCAGAGTTTGGTAAACAAAGGGGATTAAGGCTAAAGGATAGTGTTTTCAAGGGTCTCCAGGTGCAATTTCATCTAGATATTTCCATTGTGTTGAGTGCTTTACAGTTGGGTATTTTGTATTAGTTTATTTGCAAGATTTTGGTGTAGTTTGGAGTGAATAGTGCACATTTTTGAGTTTCAGATTGTATGCTATTATGAGAAGCATATTTTGATGTTATTAAAGTATTCATATATGTAACATTATATTCAAAAATATTTTATGAATATTGGGGTAATTTTGTGTGAAGATTGCATAAATTTCGGATGAGTTTTGGGCTTCCAGTTGAGGAACTCTTTGGGTATTTTTTTGTAGTTGTAGTTTTCTATTAGCAAATATTTATGACAAAAAATTTATGTAATTTTCATGTTATTATAATTTTAATATAATTATACAGTAATTGCACATATTTTTGTGTTATTTCAGAACATTTTGGTGAAGCTTTTATCCTACCCATTTTGCATCTATTTTCAATTTAATAGAAACACAAATATCCAGAATTTTCTAGAATTTTTTTGTTGTTCACTGATATTATCTATTATATTTATTAGAAAAAATGATGTAATTGCATGTGGATATATTTAATAAATCATTTGGCTTCAGTTTCACATTTCCCTATTTCCATCTTGTGGATGTTGATGTTTATTTTAGATTGCCCAATTTATCCAACACCAAATTTGGTAAAACTTAAGATTTCTAGATTTGAGATCATTTTTTTTATATTATTAATCATATTTAAGGTTTATTTTAATTTGGGACATTATAGTGAAACTATCAATAATCACATAGGGAAGATATTTGACCAATGTGGATGGTATTTCTTATGAGGATTTTCATCCTCATGAAGTTCTTGGGTAAAAAAGTTTATTCCAATATTATAATCTTTCTCTAATATCAATTCTATAATATAAATGAGCTCCAAAAAGTTTTTTTATTTCCTTCCAAAATCCCATGCACCTCCTTGCCAAATAAAATCATAACTTTTCAATTAATTCCCCTATGTCACTTTTAATATTTAAATAAAAAATTAAGTGCAACTTTATAATAAAAAATTATAAGTTAAGAATTAATTTAAACTCATTCACTTGACTTGTAGAAAGAATATTCAAAGCATTAGATACTAAAATTGAATGTGACAAGGTGTAATTGTCACCAATAGATGAACTTGGTAGCAAAAAAATGACTTTATAAAAATAGCAATGGGATCTAATAAATGTGGAACATGGACTAGATGTTCAAAAATACTTCTAAAGGTTTCATCATAAATCATTCTAACACCTAAGCTCAATGCCATAAATAAAACTAGAATTATGTCAAACTACACTACTCCAAGAACTATGGAGCTCCTTTAAAATCCCAATTAGCCTATGAGATCCCGATAAATAGGTTAACATTAAACAAAATCAACTATGATCAAGAAGGGGGCATTACACTCCTCCCCAAATTTCCTTATCTCCAAGAAATAATAGATACATATGTTGTAGAATCTACTCACTCTCCCAAGTAGCATCCTCAACTAGAAAATTCATCCACTTCACAAAAAAGTCTCTGATGGTCCTCATCTTTAGAGTATGCTCTCTAAAGTCAATAATGGCCTCTCAAATAATGATTATTTTTCCTTCCTTGTCCAATAGTGGAAAATCTAAATAACAAAATACAGTATGTACATTCTTAAGGCATGATAAGTGAAAGACATTATGTACTCGTATACTCATGGGTATATCCAAATAATAAGCCACTTCTCCAATCCTCTTGGAGATATTTAATGGGTCATAAAATCCTATCTTCAAATTCTTTGATCCACTCTTCTTGAGATTGGACTTCCTATAGGGTTGTAGTCTCAAATAAGCTATGTCACCCACCTAAATTACAACCTCAATGTAGTATTGATTTGCATACAAATTTTATTAATTTTAACCATTTTGTAGGTTTTCATTTAAGTATTTTATAATGTCTTGACTTTTCGACAAAAAATCCTTGGCCTTCATAATTCTACCCACTGAATAATAAATCTATGTAGTTAGGGGATTCATACCCATAAAGAGCTATAAATGATGGCATATTAATAGGCATGTGGTAGGTTGATGTAGCAATACTCACCTAAATGAAATCATCTTACCCACACCTTTTCTTGCCCTAAGATGTAGTTTTAGAGATACCCTTCCACCCACTTAAATTCATAATTTCAATTTGAATATCTATCTATGGGTGATAGTTGGTACTAGGAGTGAGCTTAGTCCACTCAATCTAGAACATTATTTCCAAAATAATATCAATAAATTTCAATCCCCATCATTGAATACATTTTTTGGAATCTGATGCAACCTAAGTATGTCTTAAAAAATAAATCTACCACCTATACCACTATAAATGATGCTAAAATAGCAAATAAATTAGACAAATTGGTTAATAGTCAACAACCACATAGATAGATTCCTTATTTGGCATCTTACGAATCCCTGTGATGAAGTACATTGAGATGCTTTCTCATTTTTTATTGGGAATGAGTAGGGGCTCCAACAAACAAACATGATAGGTATGTTCATTCTTATTTTTTGACCTATAAGATGCTCTTATTTATACCTAAGGAATTCATTCTTAAGTCCTTTCCATGTAAACCTTTATTGTATTTTTTTATACATATTGAAGAAACCCAGGTGACCAACCATAGGTGTATCATGAAAAGACCTTAAAAGCTTTGTCTTCAAATCTGAATCAATTACTAAATAGATTATATTTTTGTAAAAAATAAGATCATCTACCATGGTGTACCTATCATCCTATACAGTACCCTTAATAATGCTATTAGCCCAAGATTTGTTAACTTAGTCAGTTGAAATCTTCTCTTTCCAATCTTATATAACTTCCACTAAAGAAAATAGGTGCACTTTCATAGATAAAGCATCAACCACAATGTTTCGCTTCCCTTTGGAATACATAATTTCTAATTTCTAATCTTGAATCCTACATACCCATTTCAACTGCTAGTAATTAAGATAATTTTTATGTAGAAAATACTAAAGATTGTTATGGTTGGTTTTAACAATGAATTTACCTCCCATAATATATGGTTTGAACTTGGCTTAGGAAATCATAATAGCCAACATCTCCTTATTGGGTAAAAGTACAACATTGTGTAACACTTTATAAAGGAAACAACCAACACCGATCAAAATTTTAAACTTGAATCACTAAAAGGTGACATATATGTTTTGAATTTTGAAATGATGTAAACTACTAAAATGTGCATTTTTTTAGTATACTTAATGTTTGTATATTTTTTAAGGTAAAAAATAAAATAAAAATATTTTTTAATAAAATCACACTATAATTTAGTTGTTGATAAAGTGCTGAAAAAATGAAGTTACATGAGATGTCAATCTTTTTATAGTAAAGTTATTTTTTTATTTCAAAATTTTTGTGTGTATTTATAACTTGAAACCTTAGTGCATCGATATAATTTTTCCAATTTTAATAGATATATATTTTAAAATAAATGCATGTATTAAAATCCACTTTTTTCCATTCGATGTCAACTTTCATATTAAATATTCACCTAGAAAATAGAAAAAAAAATTATACTATCTTGAAATAGATTCTTTTATCTATTGCATTATATTTTTTAATAAGTTTTAAAATTTTCCTTGGCATGGTAATCAACCTAATATTTTGTGTTGATAACCTACTTTTAGTAAAAATAAAAATAAAATATAATTAATAATTAAAATATTAAAAAATATATATTTTTTAAAACTACACTTATTAATCTACACAAGGGTATTTTTATATTTAAAAATAAATGTTATTTATATGAGTAGGTGTTATTCAAACCTCAAATTTTTCAAACAATTTCAACTTTTTTGGTAAATTTGGCCATAAAGTGGTGCTACATATGCATTTAGCAAACAATTTTTATTGTAAAAGTTATGGAAATGTCTAACTTAGCTAGAATGAATCTTACTAGATCATATGTTTGACCAAAATTTATTTTTAGTTAGAAATACTTAACTTCAATTGTGTTAATAAGTTTGTTAAAAGTGTAACACAACTTTGTACTATTACCCTATCATATATACAGTAAATCCTCTCAACAACCCTCAATTTTCTATTCTCAAACATGATGGGATTATTTTCCTACATCTAGATAGTGCATATTCCCTCTCCATAAGCATCACACTCAATCTCAAAAGGCTTGGAAAAATTATGAAATTAGCAATAATTTTGCATGTACTCATAATATTCTTAACCTAGAATCAAAATTTTTTTGCACTACATAGGATCAAACAAAGGCCCCCTTTTAGTCAAATTAATGAGTGGGAAGCCATTTGTGAAATCCCTTATTAAATCTCTTGTAAAAACCACATAGACCAAAGTTCCTTGAGTTGTGAAAGATTAGTGAGTGGAGACAATCTAGAATCTATTTAATCTTCTTAGGATCCATTCTAACAACCTTTGAGTTTATTATGTAATGAAAATAAAGAATATTTGTCATATCAAACTCATATTTTGATTCCTTAGAATATAAAGACACCCTCTTAAGGATTCCTAAAACCTCATCTAAATGTCTCATATGTTCTTCCCATGACTTGCTAAATTTTAAAATACCATAAAAAATAATAAGAACAATCTTATGAACACTAGTAGAATTTGGAAAATAAATGACTACGTGACTAAAAATTTTAGTCATGTGACTAACACTAGTAGTATTTGGAAAATAAATGACTAATTTGGTCATTGGGTAAAATCACAACTAAATGACTAAATAAATGACTAATATCAGATAAATAAAAATGAGTAAATAAATGACTAATATCAAACAAATAAAAATGACTAAATAAATAACTAAATAGAGGTGCTCATTATTAAAATCTTGGCCATAATTTTCATTTTAATAAACATACTCTAAAACCTTCGTCAAGACCTTATTTTCAATCATAGCTTTCCAATTGAGACCTTTGTTACATAAAAAACATCATTTGCTAAATGACCTACTAATTGACCTCGTACTACACATGTCTGAAAAAATACACCAAAATTTTCTCTAATTGACCTTTCATACCTCTTCGATGTACCTATTGCACACCAAGGTGCAATTGCTAGTAATAATTTTTTATATATATTTAACATCTCAAAATGTTAATGAGATCAAGTTTCCACAATCCATATAAATTAATCTTGCATGCATTTATGGATTAGATTGTGTTAGATTTTTTTTCATCAACATTTTGGATCACGCTCTGTGACCCATCATCAAGATGAAAGAGCTCAAGGAGAAAAGTATTTTGTTGCAGACCAAGAACAACCTAAATAGGAAAACCAGAGGGGAAGGAGACAAGAGCGAGAAGGGAAGGTTGCACAAATTAAGATCAAAGAAGACAAGATAAATAATATTTAAAAATTAAGATAAATAAAAAACAATAGGCAGACAAAGAAGTAACAAATTAATGAAACCAATTAAAAGGAAGAAAAACAAAGACAAAAAATACAAAACAACATAAGAAAAAAAGGGGGAAATAAAATGGGGAAGAAAAGACAATAGATAAGAAAAGAGAGACAAAAAAGAGAATAAAACCAAGTTGAATAAATTTAAGCCAATTGCAAAATATTAAAACAAAGGATAAAAATTATAAAATTTGAAAATTTAAATTTAAAAAGACTATACAATAAAAAGAATTAAAGAATTTAAAAATTGCACTAGCATTTATGTTATAATTTAATTATAAAAAATTACACTATACCATAAATGTTAAGGAGAAGGAAAAATTAAAAATCAAAAGTTTCTCATTATTAAAATCTTCCCATAATTTTCATTTTAATAACCATACTCTAAAACCTATAGGCCTAGCCTGCTAAATATTGGAGTATTTTCAAGGTAGCCTACTAAAATTTTCAAATTAATAAACATACTCTAAAACCTTTGTCCCGCTAAAATGGAAAAGTGAAATTCGAAGTAGCCTGCAAAAATGGATAACAAATAATCTATGAACACTTGCATTCTTCATATGTGATAACAGATAATCTATGAACACTTGATTGGAGGTGTTTGATGTCCTAGGTTGCAGTGACTTGATGCATGAGTTCTAAATGTGCGAGTGCTTGATGTCTCAGGTTGTAGTTATTTGAATGCATGAGTTAGATCAAAACTTATTTAAATATGCTCTTAACTACCTAAAGACTTTTGATTCCCTTGTTTTTACAGGAGAGGATCAGGTGATTCAACTTGAAAGGGAATCTGTCAGTCTTCCAAGAGAGTAAATCCTATTATGTATGCTTACATGGTACAATAAGCAATATTTTTTTCTCATATCCTATGTTGATTTTTTTATTTAATGTTGTATATTGAGATCATGGATTCCATGATGGTTGTAGCTTCTTAATTAGAGCTCTCTCTTTATCATTTAGTTTATTGGGAAGTTTCCTCACATTGCAAATTACAAGGTTCTTAAATTGCTAGCTGGTGTCAATGTGAAAGAGTTTTTCAAATATCAATTAGCAATTTCTTGCATTGATGGTAAAGATAAGCATATCTCAGGCTTTTTTCTTTGCATTTTTTTCACACTTTGAGTATTGAGAAGCCAAAGTATGGATGCCAATAAGAAAAGAAGAAAAATACATCATGATTTATAGACAATAAGTTAGGGCAACCAAACCATTGATTGCATCAATTTATAATATAATTTTAGAGAGGAGTGCTTAGCACATCAAGGTTACAAAAATTAATAGATCATGATAAGTGTACATTGATACAAATTCATCTATGTAATAATATTTCATCTATACATTGAATAGATATGGAATGAGGGATGGGATATAATGACACCTTTCCATTCTTTTTTGGCAAGTGTTTCACTTTTGAATGGAGTAGAAGGCTGGGAAAACTAGACTAAAACAAAATCTATTGGAATCAGACTAATATATTTGGGATGAAAGAAGCTATCCAATAAGAGAAAATGAAAGATAGTTTTGAAAGAAACAATATTTAATTCATTTTTAATTTGTTGGCTGACTAGGAATGGTGAAGCAGATTGCATACCTTAGGATCTCAAGAGTTAATGTTGGTTTTATATAGGATTTCCCTGAGAATATCCCTTTGCTTGACCTCTAGAGTGTAATGATTCTTTCTTAGATACATTTTTCTCTAGTCAAATGATAAAGACTATAAAAATAGAGATATAGGCAATAGAAAGTTTGAGGCAAAAAGAGAAGATTGAAGAGTGAAGAGAATGAAAAATTGGTAACTTCTAATAGAAAAGAGATATTGTATTGAATTGAATTACTTATCCTTTGGATGAACACTAAGTGATTAAAAAAAGAAAGTAAAAATGAGAAGGATTGAAAATGAGAGGAGATTTGATCACTGAGAGAGACTGAACTATGAACTTGATCAAATACACATGATCCAAAGTTTTGGATAAGAAAGCCTTCATACAAAGAATTTGACTTAAAGAATTTGACGTGGATTGCATTCCTATTGTCCATCTCTATAGTTTAAGAAGAAATATAACATTATTGTGGTTTGTCATGGCATATGAAGTTTGGGATCAATGGTTATGGAATAGTAGTATTAAAAATGAAGGAAATCCTTGAAAATATCACAACCACCCTTACGATCAACCCTGTGTGATATTAAGACATTTTTATCACATTGAAGTAACTTGGTTTGAAGAAGAAACAATATTTAACACCACATAAGTCATCATTTCTTAAGCTTGCATAAATGAGCAACAAATGCTTGAGTGCAACTTATGATGCACTATACTCAAAGTAGGCCCATAACTAAAATTTATGTCCTAGAAACAGAGGCATAGAATAACAATTAGGACTCCATAATTTGTTTGCTGATTCAAGGCTTCTACAATGCCAAACTAGAAAACCCTCCATTTACAAGCAATACATAAGGGTTTTAATGAAAATCCTAAATCTAGTGCTTACCCAATCAAACCAGTGCTTCAAACACCCCACATATAACCTACACACACTCAATAAACACTTACATAGACCATTCTCTCAACATTTCTCCAAAACCCTCACTCAGCAATTCAATTTCTCATGAAAATGACTCTGCCTAGCCCTAGGGCATCACTCCAAAGCCAACCAACTATTTGATTTTGACTCCAAACTTGTTAGAACACCTAAACTAACATCTAACATGACATTACTTTGAGTAACATCAAAAAAAGTAGGAGGAATGGCTTTACATTAATTAAAATGCAAACTCAGACCTTGTTGGCCTGTCACAGGCAATCCAAAAAAAAATGGAGGTTTCTTTCACAAAAATTAATTGAGGACCCTCAAAACAGATGGAAATAAAAGCTAAGACATCACCACAAATTACCACAAGTTCCAAATCATAAAGTGCCTATACAGGACCATACACAACAATATAAAGATGACAAACATAGTGAAATCTTCTTTTCAACGTTGGTTTCTATATTGGAATTCTTCACAAAATGATTAACAACCTCTATTCGAGCCTTCTTAGGCTTTTAAGTACATTTTTC
Source organism: Sequoiadendron giganteum (assembly GCA_007115665.2). Classification (NCBI taxonomy): domain Eukaryota; kingdom Viridiplantae; phylum Streptophyta; class Pinopsida; order Cupressales; family Cupressaceae; genus Sequoiadendron; species Sequoiadendron giganteum. The sequence continues at coordinate 539,767,198 of CM021107.1, read as the reverse complement.
ATCCAATTTCTTACTTCCCAACTCCCATACCTACTTTTTAAACTACCATGACTTTTCGTATTCTCCTAAAATTGTAATTTGACAACCTTTCTTGTCATTGACAACATTACATGTTTTGAGAAATTTTTCATATTTGAACTTCAATGACTCCCAAACACCTAAATACATAACAAAATAGTCTTTGAAACCTTATTTGATACAAAAAAAACTTGAACACCCCCTCTACCAACCTAGACTCACTCAAATTCACCTTGACAAACTTTACCAAATCAAATTTTGCATTATGGTTGTAGGTGCTCCTGCACTAGTTTGTTTAGGCCATTTACAGTCCGTTGGATTCATTTTTGGAGTTTGATAAGCCCGGGTGATGTGAGATTGAGTAAACCCTTGAGTTTGTATGCAAAGTGAGGGTTTTGTGGAGTAGTGTTCTAGGAGTCTAGTATCTAAGAAATGGTGATTGTTTTGGTTGTTTTGAGACATAATTAATGATTGTTTGGTGAGTTTGGGTGATAGTGTGGTGTTTAGGAGGGATGTCCTTTGTAAATTTGGGCTTTTTGGTGACATAAAAATAGGGGTAGTCTTAAGGATTTCAAATTTGTGTCAAAGAAATTTTGTGAAGTCTGTTGATAAGTTGTTTTGGAATGTGTTGTGAGTCTCAAAAGGTGACAAGAAGGTTTCATGATGGCCTTCTCTAAAATATATTGTGAGAAGACAGTTTGTGTGGGCTACAAGCCTCTAGTTGTGAGTTTTGGAGAAAAGGGAGATATGACAGTGATGTGAGAGTTGTTTCTTGATCTTGTTTGATCATTTGTGCTAGTTTGGAAGTGTCAAACACCTTCCTTACATCACCATGAGTGTCCAAGAATAGGTTAGTGGGACTAGAATTTTTTCCTATTACAATAAAGAAGTATTAGGGAAATGGCCCCTAGAAGCAAGGCTAACAAAATAAAATAAAGTAAAGAAAAGAAAAAATGAAAAGAAATGGATGAGTGGGGTAAGCCCAAAATGTTAATCCTAAAACAAGTACAAGTAAAAATAGTTGTGTGAGGGGAGGATCCCTCAAAGAGTCTGAATTTGATGAAAATTAAAGCTTGCAACTAAGGTTGGAAGAAAAAACCATCAATTTTTATACTGTGTCATACATTGGAAGTGATACCTCTTAGCTTTGATAAAAATATTGTGCATAGTTCTTCTCAGTTTATTTAATTTGGTGCTATTATTTTTATCCTATGATTCAGGCTTCAAACTAACCCCTCATTAGTATTTGTCTTCCAATATTGTCTAGAAGAGGGTAATAAAAATCAATACTGGAATATTTGAAAGTCGAAGATCCTTTCCCTGAAATTGAAGCTTTGTTCTCGACAAAATAGAGCTGAGATGAACCAAGAACTAGTGGAAGAGAAGTTGAATGAAAACTGAAAGCAATTAAAAGCCTTCCTAAGAAAAGTTCCCTTTCCACTATAATTGTCGGTTCTAGTGTCTCCTTATTCATTTTTTCTAGCATCTCCTCATTTTTAATTGCTTGATAGAGAGCTTCTGAAAGATGTACAAGATGTTCTTCAATCTCAAAAATTAATGTTGAGATAAAATGGAATCACTTCTCTTGCAAATAAGGTGCTAAATCATTTATCCTTGAAGGATATTTATGTGCATGAAAAAACTTAGGAGGTCTTCCAAAATATTCTTGGACCCCTCATATATTGTATCTTTTATCCAACTAATCTCAGTTCCAAAATAAGCGTTAAGGCGACCAAATATTCTTCATCATTTGTCATCATAAATCTAAAACTCAACCAAGGTAAATTGACAATTTTTAGTCCCCTCTCTTGACAAGCCAACCCTCACTAGTAGTTAATTTGTGCAAATGGGTTTCAACATCTTTGTAACTTGCCAATGATGTAACTATGGCTTCAAGGCATTTACCGACCTTAACTCTCTCACATAGATTTGCAAATCCATCAGTTATTATTTGTTTCATCCTAATAACAAATATTGTTTCAAAAATTTCATCCCACAGACTCTTTGAGTTCTTTAAAACAATCTCACACACACATTTCCATGGAAACTCAACATTTGAACCAGAAATTATTTTTAGCCACTCCAAGCTCCCCTCAAATGTACCATAGTCTCAGACCCATAATATTAACTATGCCTTGCACATTTCTCCACTTTTCACTCTACGATTCTAGGTAGGAGAATCCTTCCACTTTGAAACCCTTACTCCTATCCAAATCCATTGGAACAATAATAATCAAAAGTCCATTGAGTGGCTAATTTAGGGATTAGACACTAATCCCCAAGTATTTTTGCATTATATAAATTTTAATACAAACTTTGAGCCTCTTGTAGGCTTTTTACAAACACCTATGCATTGGTATCCTCCCTAACATAGTGAGACCTTTCGTATTTTGACATGTTCTATCAATAACATCTACATAATGCATGATCACTCATCTCTATCGATAGGTCTTAAATCAATAGAAAAAATGGGTGTCAGCTATATCCAATATTTTACCTCGCTAACATTAACACTTCTCATCAATATTCATAGTTGATTCTTCAATCTAGGCAGTCATGACACGAGAATCCTATAACTATTAATGAAATTTCTATGAAGTATATTACAAAATTCAAAATAATGTGGACCAACTTCAATACAAGAGATTCCCTATGATATATAGTAGGAATATATGTAGGTTAACCATGATTATTTAGAGAATCACTAGTAGAACAACATCTGGAAATCCTTACTGGTGCCCAAACTATGGTTGTATCCCCATCAAAACCTAGAATACCAATATAGGATCTAAGCAAACAGATCACCTTACAAGCAAAAGAATAGACGTGGCTTGACCTCTACACTCGATTTGGGTCAACTTGTACCACCCTTAATGATAACCGTGAATACACTCACTTGGGATGTATTTGTGTACAAGAACTCATGATTTGTTATTAAAAGACACATCTTAATTATTTTAAATCATATTCTCCCATGCCAAAATCTCAATTTGTATTCTTCTCCTCAAAATTTTGATTTTACACAATAGTTCTTGTTGTACTCTTATAGGAAAGAAGATGAAAAAAATATTGGCTTGAAGACATCATCTCCATGACAATTTAGTTGAGGGAAGAAAACTATTCATATGTAACCTAAGCCTATATTCATATGTAACCTACAGGAAGCAAGAAAACACATCCACACAACCACCACAGGTTTAACTGGCATCTTAAAGATATATTTTAGAGTGTCCTCAAGATAGCCAGCATGGGCAAGAAAGTCAAGCATGCACACATAATGATCAGCTATAGGTGTAATGCAATACTACTTATTCATGTGATTGAAGTATGCACAAACCTCATCCACTAAACCTCCATGGCTGCATGCACAAAGAATACAAACAAAGCTTACAATGTTAGGATATGTTTCAGAGTGCTTCATTAATTCAAATATTTTGAGAGCATCCTTGAAAAATCCATTTTGTGCATATCCTGCAATTATTGCATTCCATGAGATGATATCTCTTTGAGGTATTCCATCAAAGAGTTCACGTGCCTTGTGTACATTTCCTCATTTTGCATACATGTCTAACAGAGCATTTCTAACCATAATATCTGACAAAAATCACCCATCCATTATGCTTTGATGGATGTTCATACCATGCTTCAAAGCTCCCATTTTGGTACAGGTAGTGAGGATGCTGGCATAGGTTGTGGAATTTGGCTTCACACTTGCTAATTCCATTTGCTTGAGAGTTTCTAAAGCCTTTTCAAAAATTCAATTTTTTGCATATCCCACAATCATCATATTCCATGAGATGGCATCTCTTTCAGACATTATGTCAAACCATTCACATGCCTTGTCTATGCTTCGACATTTTGCATACATGTCTACTAAGGCAGTTGCAACTACAACATCTGACAAAATTCATCTATTATTTTTGCTTTGATGGATGTTCATACCCTGTTCCAAAGACCCCAATTTAGCATAGACAAGAAATATGCTGGCAAAGGTTGTGGAATTTGGATTTATACCTGTGAATTGCATTTTCTTAAAATTTCTAAAGCATTTTCAACAAATCCATTTTGTGCATTGGTGCAAGGGCACCTTGGGGTTCTCATGCCTCCATGAGTCTTTTATCATGTTTTTGTTTTTTTCCAATGTGTTCATGATGTAATAAGAGACAATGGACTATTTCAATATTTTTTCATAGGTTTTATTAGGTGTTATTAGGTGTCAATTCAAGGTTCAATGTAAACTTGGTGTATCCAAGTAATGTATTTATGTAATTTCTTCAATCTAAAGTTGTAAAAACACAACCAATAGTCTCCTCATTCAAAAATTAGTTGAGAACTATTGGTAGAGGTGTTTTCATGCTTAAAAACCCTCCTTGTGGTCGAGGCAAGGCTGTTGAAGGAATTTTGGAGGATTTGAATACAAAAAAACTCTATTTTTCTATTTCTTTCTACGTTTTTCTCTACTATATTGTTTGGTATAGCCTATGATGTCACTATACAAGATCTAAACATACATGGATTGATAGATTGAGGAGTTACCTTTCTTTTGGCGGTGGTCTAGCATAATTTCATCAAGAATCAAGAAATTTATCTCCATTCTACTAGAAGTGGGTCAGAAACCCTACCAAACCAGGGTTTGGTCACTAAAATGCCTGTAACTCTCCATTCCAATGTGGGAAAATCCCAATTCTTGGTGGAATGGTAGGGTTAGGAGTTTTCTTTATGTTGGACATGGTTTCAAGAGGAGAAATGGAGTTTTGTGTGAGTTCCATGGTGAATTAGGCCTGACATCTCTATGTGACAAGCCTAAAAACTGAACTTTGGAGTGAGTAACTTGCAGAATGTTGGGTGTTCATGCAAGAGTGGTGGTTGAAAGGTGTCAAAGAGGGCTCAAGAAGTCCTAAGGAACCAACTGGTGGCTTTAGGGTTGTCGAGGTGTGCCTAGGTAGATTGGTTCCTTCATTGTGCAGGCCTAATTAGGCTTCCTTATGGCTTGAAGGTCTATCATTTGAAGAATCTATTTTTCATGTTTGTTCTTGTACATTTGAGGTCTTTTAGAGGTCAATATTTGATGCCTAAAACCAATTTCCTTTGTTGGGTTTCTAGCCTTGGTGAACTTTTATATTGACTATCCCGATTGGATAGGGCTACAAGGTTCCATTGGCCTGAAATGAAGCGATGGATGAATGAGGGTTCTTAAGTGCAAAGTCAGGTTGTTGCATCATGTTTCTTCATGGTGAAAGTGCTCAAATATTTTCCAATTCTTTTGGTTATGTTTAGTTGTGAGAGCCCAATTTGGCTGGTTGGGTTGTCTTGATGAAAGAATAGTGGAATTGGTGAGTCCACTTAGAATATTTGAGAGAAGCTTTCCATTAAAGTTTTTTCTTTCCTACACACTCTGCATCATGCATATCCAACAAAAATTGTAGTACAATAGATGGCGTCTCTTCTAGGCATTCTGTGAAAACTTCACATGATTTCTCCATGCTTCGACATTTTGCATACATGTCAACCAAAACATTTCCAACTATAATATTAGACAAAACTTCCCCTTCTATTATGCTTTAATGGATGCCCATACCCTGTTCCAAAGATTCCATTTTGGAGAAGGTACAAAGGATGTTGGAAAAGGTTGCAGAGTCTGGCTTTAAACCTACAAATTGCATTTGCTTGAAATTTTCTAAAGCCTTTTCAACAAATCTAATTTATGCATATCCTACAATTATTGCAGTCCATGAGACCACATTTCTTTGAGGCATTTTATCGAACACTTCAAGTGCCTTGTCTATGATCCCACTTTTAGCATACATGTCTACAAGAGTAGTTGCAACTACAATATCTAACAAATTACTCTATCCTTTATGCTTTGATGGATGTCCATACGTTGTTCCCAGGCTCCCAATTTGGCATAGTAGGGTATGATACTGGCAAAGGTTGTGGAGTCTGGATTTACACCTATCAATTGCATTTGATTTAAAGTTTCTAAAGCCTTTTCAAAAATTTCAATTTGTTCCTATCCTGAAATCATTGCAGTCCATGAGACCACATTTCTTTGAGGCATTTTGTCAAACAGTTTGCATTCCTTGTCTATGTTTCCCATTTTGCATACATGTCTACAAGGGTTGTTGCGACTACAACATCTAACAAAATTTCTCTATCCTTTATGCTTTGATGGATGTCCATACCCTGTTCCAAAGATCCCATTTTGGCACAGATAGGGAGGATGCTGACAAAGGTTGTGGAATTTGGCTTTACACCTACCAACCACATTTGCTTGAAAGATTTCAAAGCCTTTTTAAAAAATCAGTTTTGTGCATATCTTGCAATCATTGTATTCCATGAGATGAAATCTGTTTTAGGAATTCTATCAAACACTTCACGTGCCTTGTGTATGCTTTCACATTTTGCATAAATATCCACCAGAGCATTTCCTAATAAAATATCAGGAAAAAAACCCCCTTTCATTAAACTTTGATGCATATCCATACCATGTTTGAAAGTTCCCATTTTGGCATAGGCAAGGAGGATGCTGACAAAACACACCAAACCAACAAAACTCCTATCAAAACCCATAGACTGAGTAGCTACCAAAGGGAAAGCTCCCTCAAAAAGACCACAACAACTGCCACAATAGGCTATTATAAACAAAAATTTAATACAAGCTGTTAAAGATTTATTTTCCTTTTTATTTAATTTTCTACCATCAACTCCATTATTAGTGTTCGGGCCCACCTATTATTTTGAAGGGCAATTGAGCATTGTTGGCTTGTATCATGTGATATTTATGCCTCTTAGTGTAACTATAATGGCAGCAAGGGGGGTTGTAATGGACTGAATAGATAACAAAAACCTTTATATATATAGACACCTAATAACTTAGCATGGATATCCTATATGCATCTACCTAAACTGTAACTCAAGATTAAATATGTGGTTCGATCTGCAACTAGAAATAACAATATTAACCCTAATCTAAAATCAAAACTAATCTAAAATCAAACAATAAAGAACGAAATTTGAAAACATAAATGTAAATTGAATTGATCTCACCGAATAATGTATTCACCCTTTCGAATTAACTCCATTGCTCTTCTCCATTTTTCCTTTTAAGTATTCTTGCCCTTAGATTTCTGTGTTTGAATGCAAGCATAACTTCGTCGAGTGTCTCAGCAAAATATCGATTGATGGCCCTGCCTACGTCCCAATCATAGAAGCAACGTAGTTCGACTATGACTACGACTGACTTAACATGACTAACTTGACACTGTTTTGTTTTTGGTATTTTCTGACATGTTTTGATTTTTTTGGATTTTTGAAGTTTTCTAATGTTTTTGTTTTTTCAGGACATTTTCTGATGGTGCGATGATATGTAAAAGGCGTTCATGGAATAGAACAAGGATTTTCCCCCAGTCGGGAATAAGACTTGCAAGATGGAGTGGATAATGTGACGGAGTGGGACGTTAGATATCAATCATTCCAAGTGATGGATAGGACAATCATTTATTATGAGTGATGGGGGAAAGTCTGATTGGAATGATGGTAGATGAAAGAGCGAACTTGACTACACATGGTGCCTGTTTGCCAAGTTTTTACCATGGTACTTATCCCTAGCATGAACGAAGTGGTTTTCACTATAGGATGGATTATTTCCCTTTACTTTTTTGATTTTCTAATTTTATTTTATTTTTTATTTTTTATTTTTCAATTTTTTTTGTATTTTCTAGATTAAGACACGGATTCTCAGAAGCTAAGCATAGAACCTCTTTAGATGCAGACTGTTGATAGGTGACAAAAGCAGATCTCCTTTAGGAGTAGATAGTTGGTACGCTCCTAACCCAAAGGCTTCTGTGACAATGTACGACCCTAACCAGTTAGGCTCAAACTTTCCTGGTTTCTCTCGTTTAGCTTGGTTCTTCGGATTCTCCATTAATACCAGGTCACCAATGTCAAAATATCTATTGAGAACCTTCCTATTGTAGCTTTGACGAAGACGATTCTGATATGCTTGCAAATGATCTAATGCTTTCTGTCTTCGTTGATCCAGTAATTCAAGCTCTTGTAGCCTAGAGACAAGGTATTCTTCATCGTCGACATGACCCTTCAAAGATACCCTTAGAGAAGGTATTTTGACCTCTATAGGTAAGATAGGTTCGGACGCGAATACAAGGGAAAATGGAGTGGCACTGGTGGTAGTGTGGATGCTTGTGCGGTAAGCCCATACGGCAGGATTAAGCTATAGGTTCCAGTCACGACCAACATCATTGACAGTCTTTTTAAGGATTCTAACAATGGTTTTATTAGATGCCTCAGCTTGGCCATTACCTTGTGGGTAATATGGGGTGGAAAAATGATGCTTGATGTGGAATTCTTCACATAAATGGCATACTTCTTGGTTCTTGAATGGGTAGCCATTATCTGTGATTATGGATTGTGGTACACCATACCGACAAATGATATAGTTCAGAATAAACTTAGATATTTGGGTGCCAGTGATGTAGGTCATGGGAATGGCTTCAATCCACTTGGTGAAGTATTCGATAGTGGTAATGATGAATTTGTGGTCATTGGATGATGGTGGGTGTATCTTACCTATGAGGTCAAGTCCCCATTGGGCGAAAGGCCATGGTGAAGTAATCGGTCGAAGCTCCTGTGCTAGTGCTCTTATCAAGTCTCCATGTATTTGACATTGTCTACACGTCTTCACAAAGATGTATGAGTCTTTCTCCATAGTAGGCCAATAGTAACCTAGTCTCATAATCTCATGGGCTAAGGTTGGACCACTCGAATGGGATCCACATATACCCTCGTGCACTGCTCACAAAGTTGTTTATGCTTCTTCAACGTCGAGACATCTCATTAGGGCATTGTCTAAGGTGCGTCTATATAGGGTTTCTTCGATGATGGTGTACTTGGCGGACTTATGGATGAAGGTTCGACGTTGGTTATTGGACAAGTCTTGAGGTAAGGTTTGATTTGTTAGATAGTCGAATATTTCTTTATACCAAGGAGATGTAGGACCAACAATGGTACACACCATCATAGTATCAGGGATATCGTAAGCAAGGACCAACAGCTGTTCAACCAGAAACTCGAACTTAGGCATTGTTGATGGTGTTTTTTATGTACTTTACAACACAGGTAATGCATAGGTGTGTTACCTCTCTTGAAAGACAATCTTCCACAATCAAATTGCAGAACACTATCCCAAGGTCTCTCGGATGTCAGGTCTTGACAGTGCTTGGAATATTTCAGTTGTTTATGTGATTTGCTGGAATCACAAGGTGGGCTTACGTAATTAAAGCTGTAGGGAAATTGCGTCAACCAACAGAGTCCTATAGATATGGAATTACATGCTTTGCTGCAGGTTCAAGCAGCAGTCTTGGACTTTAGTATTTCATCTAGTTTGGCTTTTACAATGCACAATGAACCTTGATACAAACAGTTTCTGAAATAAATGAAAAAGGGGAAAGGGGCGAAGAAGAAAGATGTTTCCTAAACCTGCAACTAACGATGAATAGTGATCATGGAGATTCTTGCCATGGACAGTTTCCTTAAATGGGATTTCACTTAACCATAATTCTCACAATATCATGAAATCTGTGCTATCTTCTAGGGACTGCAAATATTCATTGTTCATTCACTATGGAAGCATGGATGAAGATGAAATTCAATGAGCAGCAATGGAATAGGAGTCCAGACTAACTTTACACAGTCATCTACCCTCAGCAGATGACCAAAAGTATGGACAAGGAAAGCATACACACAACAATTATTTCCAAGATCAGAAATATCATATCAAATCTATCTAACTCAAAGCGAACATGCCAGAACAATAGAGTAACTTATAACAATATATAACTAAAAGGGAGAAGAATCATGAAACTTATTGAGAAACTTAGAAAATACACCAAAATTAACTGTATTTGCTATTTATAATTTCTGCAGCAAGTCTTTACAACAACTCAACTCTCTAAAATGAGAGGAGGAGAGCTCTATTTATAGATTCAAATAACAAAATGTATGGCCAAGATTTGATTATATTATGTGGCCAAGATTCATCTTACATCAGGGTCTCACCTACCCCCAAAATATTATAATTAAGAGCTCATTTTGTCTCTTCCCAATCTCGTCATCTAGTGACAACACTGTAGCGGATTTATCTTTTAGCTGTTTACTCTTGGCTATAGCTACTCTTTAAGGTACTGTTCTTCAATGACCGGATTGCCTTCCTGCTTCCTTAGTGCTGCATACTCCATGAAGCTCAGGATCAAGGTTTGGAGCTTTTCTACCTCCATGATATCAGACTTTAAGATCTGATAACTCCATTCTTGAGAGTTGTTGTTGAGCTTCTCCCAGTCTGGTTCATATTTGGTGCTATTTTCCTTGTAGACCTCTGATTGTGTGAATACTCGAGCAGCAAAACTCATGAATTCAGTGGTGACCTCAATAGACATCCCATCCTCCATGGTCTTCAAAAAGTGGGGTTTGAGGTTCTTAGGATTGATCTCAGCGATAGAATCCTTATACCTTGTCATCAATTTAAGGTATTGGGTGCACTCCTCTCTGGATTCCCTCGCCCATTCAATATCTGGAGCAATTCGCTCCAGGACCTGCTCCAGCCTCCTTTTTCTATGGTTGTAGTCCCTCTTCTAGGTATCCACTAGCCAGTGGTCATCATCCTTAAGGGCGAGATCCTTCTCCCATACATCACTTGGCAATGCAAGGATAGCCTCAATTTTCAGGTAGGCTGCGTCGTACTTCCCTGGGAACTTTTCACAGATTTTTCTTATGTCCTCAAGAGTTTTTGGGACCTCTAGAAACCGATTTGCTGATCGAACAGTTATGTTGATACCTGTGTTCCCTATATCCAGAACTTGACAGAACCAGTTTTTTGTGGTTTTATCCAGGTTTCGTCTCCTCTCAAGTTTCTTAATTTGTTCATGGGAAAGCAGCTGAGGTGGGGCTGACGAGGTTGTAGGTTGCTCATCTAGAGATGACCACTGCTAGATGTAAGCTGTTAGATCCGCAACCTACTCTTTTAACTCGTCCTTTGAGCTTTTGTCTTGTCGGATGAGGTGTACGACCGTGGCGACCGACTCTTGGAGGTGTTTGACCTTTTGATCCCTCGTGGCCACTCCCAAATCAATGGTGGAGATGTTGTAGGTTGTGCCTTGTTCCCCAACCACCGGCATTGCTAACTGTACTGCTCTTGATCCCGAGGCGTCCATAGTTATCTTTGACCTGACCTTTGGCTTCTTCTCCTTTCGGGTGCTGATATGCACCCTAGCCATGATGGCTTCTAGCCTCCCCTTAGGATCCTTTGAAGTGGGAGTCTTTGGCTTTAGTTGTCTTTGCAGCCAATCGGGTATTTGGGAGTCCTTTCTTGATCTCTCATCTATCGTTCCACTATCCTCCTTTTCTAACCCAATAGTTCGGACGATGATGGCCCTTTTACTGGTTTCTATATCTTCCTTCTCTTTAGTGAGAACCTGCTTGGACGTCTCATGTTTAGCCGGGGACTCGGCGTGTGACTGTCCTTTTGGAGAATCCTCCTTTCTTGCATCCTCTTCCTCGCTTGAGATATTCTGATATTTCTCTGGACTTTCTATTTGTTTGTCCTCGGGGAAGAGGGTTTCTTTATCGTGCTCTGGAGTCTGGCCACGTTCCTCAGCTGGAGATCTATCTCTTTCTGCCTCTGTAGCAACAGTCTCCTCCTGTGCGAGCCGATCCTCGGCTTCCTTGTCCTCGATTTCTTTGAACTGCCATCCCCATTCTTCATTGAGCCCGGGATCATTTGATTCCCGGATTAGCTCAGCATTACGGTCTCTGCTGTCCTCACTGTCACCACTTGAAGCCTCATAAGCTACCGTGTCAAACTGCTGATGCTCAAATGGGGGATTCTCAGGACCCTGAAACTCTGTGGGCTCTGGCGCCTTTTTAGCTTCTAGCTGTTGTCGTTCCTGCTCGTCCGATATTTGCATCGTTGCTTTCATTCTTGGTGACTCGGTAGAGGGGGATGCTGCTGGGGTGGAGATCATAGCATGAGCTATTGCAGCCTGGACCATTGGATTGGCTAGCATCCTTGAAAGCTTTGATGGAACATTCTGCATGTATTTTGCCAAGGACTCTGGAAGGCTTGAGGTTGGCGTTGTGGCAGTGGGAATGGAAGGAAAGGAAGGAGACATGGAAGGAGAGGTCAAGGGTGAGGTGGCAGCTGATGGTGAGTCCATATGAATAACCTGCATCCCTTGAGAAGTAGGAGGGAGGTGAACAGAGATATCCATCGCAGGTGGGGAGGATGCTGAAGCTGGGATCGAGGTAAGTGGAGTGGCGGGCGTGGTAATGATAGGTGGAGATCCAAATAAGATGGATCTTTTGGTGGCAATCCCAAGGGGTGAATCTTTGGACATCATAACCGTCGCCATGCCTCCTGTTGTTTTCCTTTTCTTCTTCGAAGGTTCCAACTCAGATGACTTGCGGACATAAGTCTTTGGCTTTGGGAGTTGTCAGCCAACGTCCTTCCTTTTCTTGGACTTTGGAGAGGGTGGGGCTTGCGATGTCTCCCCAACTGCAGCAGTGGCTTCTCCACCTTCAGAACCGCTTGGTTCACTAACATGTTCGCTGGCAAGGTCGGTGTACGTTAGTGCGACCCCTTGTTGTTTTAGTTGGGCAACCTTATTGTTTATCCATCCTCTTGTCTTGGCCTCGACGGACCTAGTGAGTACACTGACATCACTGAGTTCTGGGGTATCCCAGTTGATTGTAGGCAGCAGCAGGTTGGACACTGTATCGTAGATCGGGTCTAGAATTGTCTCCTCATCCTCCTCTACCTGATCAGGAACCGGGCATAAGTTTACCCTTCACACATGGACTACGGTCATACGCATATAATAACGCATCCGTACTTCAAGATCGTCCTTGCAATTAGCCCAGAAGTCCTCGATGTTGTGGAGGTGGGCATACCCGTGTCCCAACGCCTTGCGGACATGGCCATAAGGATCCATCCGTGGCCTTGCTGTGTATTGCTCAAAGTTGTACTCGGCCAGCTCCTTTTCAAAGTATCCTGCACACTGGGAGGTATAAACCTTATACATTCCCTGACCCAGATTCATTAGATAGACAGGGCCTCCTAGATGTTTCTCGCCTAAGAGGCTATGGATGGATCGCAGTTGCCGAGTCAGCTCCAAGGGGATAATTCGGTCGTTTGGATACCGAGGCAACTTATTTGGCTTATCAGAAAAGCCCTCTGCACGGATGTAGGTGAATCTGGGGAACTGGATGTACCAAAAGGCATACTGCTTAAGGAGGGCTCTGGCACTGTGGGACATCCTCCTATGGAAATCCCCGCCTATCGACCTGATTATGTGGGCAATGAATGCATCATTCACCCTGCAGTAGCTGCTTTTGAAGTTCTTGAATTGCAGCTGGGGGTACCTGTCGTAGGGCTTTAGCTCCGGCCCTGATGGATCACTGGGCATCTGTGTCAATCCCTGGTAGTGCCTCTGATTGGCAAGAGAGTACACCAAGTAAGACGTCATGAAGAATTGATTAGTCTTCTTTACTGTGGTGAACTGCTCATGGAAGCAGTCGCTGATTATCTCTCCCCAGTAGAAGACGGTTCCTTTCCCTCGGAGAATCTGTTCTATGAAGTAGAACATCCATTCCTGGAAGAACATTGCACCAGGCAGGCCCATGACTCTACTGAGCAAAGTCACCAGATCATGGTAGTCCTCATGGAAATCACTACGGAAAAGCTCATGGGGAATTTTCCCGGCGCTGCCCCGTTTATCCTTTAGCCAACACTGATTAATGAGTCTTTTGCAGTCCAACGGGTCGTGTTCCCATATACTGATACAGTCTTCCTTGGTAGGGACCTCCATGCTCTCGAAGGTGGGAACGTGGAAGGTTTTGGTAATGCCTGACGGAGACATATCTGCGAGGAGATTTCCCTCGTGGTCTACGATAGTTCTAGTGTCGGACTGATACGCCTCGACACACGCCATTACCAGCTCTGGGGCCACTAAGGCTGGTGGGAAACCTGCTGCCTTGGTGAGTCCACTGCTTTTAATAGCTCTTGCATTTGCCATTTTGGGGTTCATCCTAACCCTCTGAATGAACTTATGAAATTTTGATAAAGGTTCTGGGGAAAGGCATCCGAAAAGCCGCTCGGTCGGAGCCGTTAAAAATGGCGAAAAGGAAACGGAGTTCCGAAGAAGGAAATCCGGACGAGGAATCCCGACAAAGGAATTCCGGAGAAGGAAAATTAGTAGGAGAAGAAAGGGCGGCCGCAGGAAGACCCGGGCCCGGAAGATGCCGGCGCCGTTCCGAAGAACGGCCGCGACACAGGAAAGTTCCGGATCGATCGGGAGGTCGATAGAAGGCAGATTTTTGAATTCAAAGAGATGGGTTTTGTGCGCAGTGAGGATATCTACTAAGTTTGGACTTCGTTTTTTATTTATCCTTAACAAAATCTCAAAAAAATGCGAAAAGAACTTAGGGCGTGGGATGGAAAACCTACCTCAAAAACCCAAAGAACAGGCTGGTCGGATGCGCGGACGTCGTTGGAAAAAACAGCTTGAAAAACGTCAGAAAGGAAGCTAAATCACTGGGAGCTCTGGAATGCGTTTCTGTTAGTCGAAAATTTGATAATGACAACCGGAAAAAATGTTTTTATAGCAGAAAACGCCATTAGTACAGCAATAAATGCTCTGTACGGTTGCAAGTGGGTTGGTGAACTCTGGAAAAAGAAAGGCGATGGAACGTCCGGAATCGGATGTCCGAAAAGCCGTTCCCGGGAAGACGTTGCTTGGACGCCGTGAAGAACGGCGAAACCTGAAAGGAAACCCGGAAGGGGAAACCCGACGAAGGAAACCCGGAAGGGGAAATCCGGACAAGGAAACCCGATAACGAAAATCCGGACAAGGAAACCCGAAAATTTTAGAAGATGTAAAAAAAAACTTTTGATGCGAAGTTTCCGATCAAGGCGAGGTTTTTTTAAAATATAACATTGGGAAACGTGCCACCTTTATTGAAGGGAAAAAAGAGGGTCTCTGCTCAACGGGCGCAGTGCAAAGCAAACAACAATACCTTTTCTTCGAGAGCATGGAGACCCCAACTATTTAGGAGTGCAAGGAATTATGGGATGGGGATCCATTGAAGTGAAAAAAGTTGATCAATTAATATTGGTTGAAGGAAAGATGGGGAAGTTCCTCCAAAGTTCCTCAAGAGCTCTATCACAATGAATTCTTTGAGGACTATCATGATCTGGTTACCCTACTGAGCCGAGTAATGGGCCTTCCTACTACAAC
>CM021107.1:539725128-539751775 GCA_007115665.2 Sequoiadendron giganteum | reverse complement strand
ATTGCATTTTCTTAAAATTTCTAAAGCATTTTCAACAAATCCATTTTGTGCATTGGTGCAAGGGCACCTTGGGGTTCTCATGCCTCCATGAGTCTTTTATCATGTTTTTGTTTTTTTCCAATGTGTTCATGATGTAATAAGAGACAATGGACTATTTCAATATTTTTTCATAGGTTTTATTAGGTGTTATTAGGTGTCAATTCAAGGTTCAATGTAAACTTGGTGTATCCAAGTAATGTATTTATGTAATTTCTTCAATCTAAAGTTGTAAAAACACAACCAATAGTCTCCTCATTCAAAAATTAGTTGAGAACTATTGGTAGAGGTGTTTTCATGCTTAAAAACCCTCCTTGTGGTCGAGGCAAGGCTGTTGAAGGAATTTTGGAGGATTTGAATACAAAAAAACTCTATTTTTCTATTTCTTTCTACGTTTTTCTCTACTATATTGTTTGGTATAGCCTATGATGTCACTATACAAGATCTAAACATACATGGATTGATAGATTGAGGAGTTACCTTTCTTTTGGCGGTGGTCTAGCATAATTTCATCAAGAATCAAGAAATTTATCTCCATTCTACTAGAAGTGGGTCAGAAACCCTACCAAACCAGGGTTTGGTCACTAAAATGCCTGTAACTCTCCATTCCAATGTGGGAAAATCCCAATTCTTGGTGGAATGGTAGGGTTAGGAGTTTTCTTTATGTTGGACATGGTTTCAAGAGGAGAAATGGAGTTTTGTGTGAGTTCCATGGTGAATTAGGCCTGACATCTCTATGTGACAAGCCTAAAAACTGAACTTTGGAGTGAGTAACTTGCAGAATGTTGGGTGTTCATGCAAGAGTGGTGGTTGAAAGGTGTCAAAGAGGGCTCAAGAAGTCCTAAGGAACCAACTGGTGGCTTTAGGGTTGTCGAGGTGTGCCTAGGTAGATTGGTTCCTTCATTGTGCAGGCCTAATTAGGCTTCCTTATGGCTTGAAGGTCTATCATTTGAAGAATCTATTTTTCATGTTTGTTCTTGTACATTTGAGGTCTTTTAGAGGTCAATATTTGATGCCTAAAACCAATTTCCTTTGTTGGGTTTCTAGCCTTGGTGAACTTTTATATTGACTATCCCGATTGGATAGGGCTACAAGGTTCCATTGGCCTGAAATGAAGCGATGGATGAATGAGGGTTCTTAAGTGCAAAGTCAGGTTGTTGCATCATGTTTCTTCATGGTGAAAGTGCTCAAATATTTTCCAATTCTTTTGGTTATGTTTAGTTGTGAGAGCCCAATTTGGCTGGTTGGGTTGTCTTGATGAAAGAATAGTGGAATTGGTGAGTCCACTTAGAATATTTGAGAGAAGCTTTCCATTAAAGTTTTTTCTTTCCTACACACTCTGCATCATGCATATCCAACAAAAATTGTAGTACAATAGATGGCGTCTCTTCTAGGCATTCTGTGAAAACTTCACATGATTTCTCCATGCTTCGACATTTTGCATACATGTCAACCAAAACATTTCCAACTATAATATTAGACAAAACTTCCCCTTCTATTATGCTTTAATGGATGCCCATACCCTGTTCCAAAGATTCCATTTTGGAGAAGGTACAAAGGATGTTGGAAAAGGTTGCAGAGTCTGGCTTTAAACCTACAAATTGCATTTGCTTGAAATTTTCTAAAGCCTTTTCAACAAATCTAATTTATGCATATCCTACAATTATTGCAGTCCATGAGACCACATTTCTTTGAGGCATTTTATCGAACACTTCAAGTGCCTTGTCTATGATCCCACTTTTAGCATACATGTCTACAAGAGTAGTTGCAACTACAATATCTAACAAATTACTCTATCCTTTATGCTTTGATGGATGTCCATACGTTGTTCCCAGGCTCCCAATTTGGCATAGTAGGGTATGATACTGGCAAAGGTTGTGGAGTCTGGATTTACACCTATCAATTGCATTTGATTTAAAGTTTCTAAAGCCTTTTCAAAAATTTCAATTTGTTCCTATCCTGAAATCATTGCAGTCCATGAGACCACATTTCTTTGAGGCATTTTGTCAAACAGTTTGCATTCCTTGTCTATGTTTCCCATTTTGCATACATGTCTACAAGGGTTGTTGCGACTACAACATCTAACAAAATTTCTCTATCCTTTATGCTTTGATGGATGTCCATACCCTGTTCCAAAGATCCCATTTTGGCACAGATAGGGAGGATGCTGACAAAGGTTGTGGAATTTGGCTTTACACCTACCAACCACATTTGCTTGAAAGATTTCAAAGCCTTTTTAAAAAATCAGTTTTGTGCATATCTTGCAATCATTGTATTCCATGAGATGAAATCTGTTTTAGGAATTCTATCAAACACTTCACGTGCCTTGTGTATGCTTTCACATTTTGCATAAATATCCACCAGAGCATTTCCTAATAAAATATCAGGAAAAAAACCCCCTTTCATTAAACTTTGATGCATATCCATACCATGTTTGAAAGTTCCCATTTTGGCATAGGCAAGGAGGATGCTGACAAAACACACCAAACCAACAAAACTCCTATCAAAACCCATAGACT
The DNA here is from genome assembly GCA_007115665.2 of Sequoiadendron giganteum. Classification (NCBI taxonomy): domain Eukaryota; kingdom Viridiplantae; phylum Streptophyta; class Pinopsida; order Cupressales; family Cupressaceae; genus Sequoiadendron; species Sequoiadendron giganteum. Next base: position 539,749,220 of record CM021107.1, on the reverse strand, counting down.
GAGTAGCTACCAAAGGGAAAGCTCCCTCAAAAAGACCACAACAACTGCCACAATAGGCTATTATAAACAAAAATTTAATACAAGCTGTTAAAGATTTATTTTCCTTTTTATTTAATTTTCTACCATCAACTCCATTATTAGTGTTCGGGCCCACCTATTATTTTGAAGGGCAATTGAGCATTGTTGGCTTGTATCATGTGATATTTATGCCTCTTAGTGTAACTATAATGGCAGCAAGGGGGGTTGTAATGGACTGAATAGATAACAAAAACCTTTATATATATAGACACCTAATAACTTAGCATGGATATCCTATATGCATCTACCTAAACTGTAACTCAAGATTAAATATGTGGTTCGATCTGCAACTAGAAATAACAATATTAACCCTAATCTAAAATCAAAACTAATCTAAAATCAAACAATAAAGAACGAAATTTGAAAACATAAATGTAAATTGAATTGATCTCACCGAATAATGTATTCACCCTTTCGAATTAACTCCATTGCTCTTCTCCATTTTTCCTTTTAAGTATTCTTGCCCTTAGATTTCTGTGTTTGAATGCAAGCATAACTTCGTCGAGTGTCTCAGCAAAATATCGATTGATGGCCCTGCCTACGTCCCAATCATAGAAGCAACGTAGTTCGACTATGACTACGACTGACTTAACATGACTAACTTGACACTGTTTTGTTTTTGGTATTTTCTGACATGTTTTGATTTTTTTGGATTTTTGAAGTTTTCTAATGTTTTTGTTTTTTCAGGACATTTTCTGATGGTGCGATGATATGTAAAAGGCGTTCATGGAATAGAACAAGGATTTTCCCCCAGTCGGGAATAAGACTTGCAAGATGGAGTGGATAATGTGACGGAGTGGGACGTTAGATATCAATCATTCCAAGTGATGGATAGGACAATCATTTATTATGAGTGATGGGGGAAAGTCTGATTGGAATGATGGTAGATGAAAGAGCGAACTTGACTACACATGGTGCCTGTTTGCCAAGTTTTTACCATGGTACTTATCCCTAGCATGAACGAAGTGGTTTTCACTATAGGATGGATTATTTCCCTTTACTTTTTTGATTTTCTAATTTTATTTTATTTTTTATTTTTTATTTTTCAATTTTTTTTGTATTTTCTAGATTAAGACACGGATTCTCAGAAGCTAAGCATAGAACCTCTTTAGATGCAGACTGTTGATAGGTGACAAAAGCAGATCTCCTTTAGGAGTAGATAGTTGGTACGCTCCTAACCCAAAGGCTTCTGTGACAATGTACGACCCTAACCAGTTAGGCTCAAACTTTCCTGGTTTCTCTCGTTTAGCTTGGTTCTTCGGATTCTCCATTAATACCAGGTCACCAATGTCAAAATATCTATTGAGAACCTTCCTATTGTAGCTTTGACGAAGACGATTCTGATATGCTTGCAAATGATCTAATGCTTTCTGTCTTCGTTGATCCAGTAATTCAAGCTCTTGTAGCCTAGAGACAAGGTATTCTTCATCGTCGACATGACCCTTCAAAGATACCCTTAGAGAAGGTATTTTGACCTCTATAGGTAAGATAGGTTCGGACGCGAATACAAGGGAAAATGGAGTGGCACTGGTGGTAGTGTGGATGCTTGTGCGGTAAGCCCATACGGCAGGATTAAGCTATAGGTTCCAGTCACGACCAACATCATTGACAGTCTTTTTAAGGATTCTAACAATGGTTTTATTAGATGCCTCAGCTTGGCCATTACCTTGTGGGTAATATGGGGTGGAAAAATGATGCTTGATGTGGAATTCTTCACATAAATGGCATACTTCTTGGTTCTTGAATGGGTAGCCATTATCTGTGATTATGGATTGTGGTACACCATACCGACAAATGATATAGTTCAGAATAAACTTAGATATTTGGGTGCCAGTGATGTAGGTCATGGGAATGGCTTCAATCCACTTGGTGAAGTATTCGATAGTGGTAATGATGAATTTGTGGTCATTGGATGATGGTGGGTGTATCTTACCTATGAGGTCAAGTCCCCATTGGGCGAAAGGCCATGGTGAAGTAATCGGTCGAAGCTCCTGTGCTAGTGCTCTTATCAAGTCTCCATGTATTTGACATTGTCTACACGTCTTCACAAAGATGTATGAGTCTTTCTCCATAGTAGGCCAATAGTAACCTAGTCTCATAATCTCATGGGCTAAGGTTGGACCACTCGAATGGGATCCACATATACCCTCGTGCACTGCTCACAAAGTTGTTTATGCTTCTTCAACGTCGAGACATCTCATTAGGGCATTGTCTAAGGTGCGTCTATATAGGGTTTCTTCGATGATGGTGTACTTGGCGGACTTATGGATGAAGGTTCGACGTTGGTTATTGGACAAGTCTTGAGGTAAGGTTTGATTTGTTAGATAGTCGAATATTTCTTTATACCAAGGAGATGTAGGACCAACAATGGTACACACCATCATAGTATCAGGGATATCGTAAGCAAGGACCAACAGCTGTTCAACCAGAAACTCGAACTTAGGCATTGTTGATGGTGTTTTTTATGTACTTTACAACACAGGTAATGCATAGGTGTGTTACCTCTCTTGAAAGACAATCTTCCACAATCAAATTGCAGAACACTATCCCAAGGTCTCTCGGATGTCAGGTCTTGACAGTGCTTGGAATATTTCAGTTGTTTATGTGATTTGCTGGAATCACAAGGTGGGCTTACGTAATTAAAGCTGTAGGGAAATTGCGTCAACCAACAGAGTCCTATAGATCTGGAATTACATGCTTTGCTGCAGGTTCAAGCAGCAGTCTTGGACTCTAGTATTTCATCTAGTTTGGCTTTTACAATGCACAACGAACCTTGATACGAACAGTTTCTGAAAGAAAGGAAAAAGGGGAAAGGGGCGAAGAAGAAAGATGTTTCCTAAACCTGCAACTACGATGAACAGTGATCATGGAGATTCTTGCCATGGACAGTTTCCTTAAACGGGATTTCACTTAACCATAATTCTCACAATATCATGAAATCTGTGCTATCTTCTAGGGACTGCAAATATTCATTGTTCATTCACTATGGAAGCATGGATGAAGATGAAATTCAATGAGCAGCAATGGAATAGGAGTCCAGACTAACTTTACACAGTCATCTACCCTCAGCAGATGACCAAAAGTATGGACAAGGAAAGCATACACACAACAATTATTTCCAAGATCAGAAATATCATATCAAATCTATCTAACTCAAAGCGAAGATGCTAGAACAATAGAGTAACTTAAAACAATATATAACTAAAAGGGAGAAGAATCATGAAACTTATTGAGAAACTCAGAAAATACACCAAAATTGACTGTATTTGCTATTTATAATTTCTGCAGCAAGTCTTTACAACAACTCAACTCTCTAAAATGAGAGGAGGAGAGCTCTATTTATAGATTCAAATAACAAAATGTATGGCCAAGATTTGATTATATTATGTGGCCAAGATTCATCTTACATCAGGGTCTCACCTACCCCCAAAATATTATAATTAAGAGCTCATTTTGTCTCTTCCCAATCTCGTCATCTAGTGACAACACTGTAGCGGATTTATCTTTTAGCTGTTTACTCTTGGCTATAGCTACTCTTTAAGGTACTGTTCTTCAATGACCGGATTGCCTTCCTGCTTCCTTAGTGCTGCATACTCCATGAAGCTCAGGATCAAGGTTTGGAGCTTTTCTACCTCCATGATATCAGACTTTAAGATCTGATAACTCCATTCTTGAGAGTTGTTGTTGAGCTTCTCCCAGTCTGGTTCATATTTGGTGCTATTTTCCTTGTAGACCTCTGATTGTGTGAATACTCGAGCAGCAAAACTCATGAATTCAGTGGTGACCTCAATAGACATCCCATCCTCCATGGTCTTCAAAAAGTGGGGTTTGAGGTTCTTAGGATTGATCTCAGCGATAGAATCCTTATACCTTGTCATCAATTTAAGGTATTGGGTGCACTCCTCTCTGGATTCCCTCGCCCATTCAATATCTGGAGCAATTCGCTCCAGGACCTGCTCCAGCCTCCTTTTTCTATGGTTGTAGTCCCTCTTCTAGGTATCCACTAGCCAGTGGTCATCATCCTTAAGGGCGAGATCCTTCTCCCATACATCACTTGGCAATGCAAGGATAGCCTCAATTTTCAGGTAGGCTGCGTCGTACTTCCCTGGGAACTTTTCACAGATTTTTCTTATGTCCTCAAGAGTTTTTGGGACCTCTAGAAACCGATTTGCTGATCGAACAGTTATGTTGATACCTGTGTTCCCTATATCCAGAACTTGACAGAACCAGTTTTTTGTGGTTTTATCCAGGTTTCGTCTCCTCTCAAGTTTCTTAATTTGTTCATGGGAAAGCAGCTGAGGTGGGGCTGACGAGGTTGTAGGTTGCTCATCTAGAGATGACCACTGCTAGATGTAAGCTGTTAGATCCGCAACCTACTCTTTTAACTCGTCCTTTGAGCTTTTGTCTTGTCGGATGAGGTGTACGACCGTGGCGACCGACTCTTGGAGGTGTTTGACCTTTTGATCCCTCGTGGCCACTCCCAAATCAATGGTGGAGATGTTGTAGGTTGTGCCTTGTTCCCCAACCACCGGCATTGCTAACTGTACTGCTCTTGATCCCGAGGCGTCCATAGTTATCTTTGACCTGACCTTTGGCTTCTTCTCCTTTCGGGTGCTGATATGCACCCTAGCCATGATGGCTTCTAGCCTCCCCTTAGGATCCTTTGAAGTGGGAGTCTTTGGCTTTAGTTGTCTTTGCAGCCAATCGGGTATTTGGGAGTCCTTTCTTGATCTCTCATCTATCGTTCCACTATCCTCCTTTTCTAACCCAATAGTTCGGACGATGATGGCCCTTTTACTGGTTTCTATATCTTCCTTCTCTTTAGTGAGAACCTGCTTGGACGTCTCATGTTTAGCTGGGGACTCGGCGTGTGATTGTCCTTTTGGAGAATCCTCCTTTCTTGCATCCTCTTCCTCACTTGAGATATTCTGATATTTCTCTGGACTTTCTATTTATTTGTCCTCGGGGAAGAGGGTTTCTTTATCGTGCTCTGGAGTCTGGCCACATTCCTCAGCTAGAGATCTATCTCTTTCTACCTCTATAGCAGCAGTCTCCTCCTCTTGTGCGAGCCGATCCTCGGCTTCCTTGTCCTCGATTTCTTTGAACTGTCGTCCCCATTCTTCATTGAGCCCGAGATCATTTGATTCCCGGATTAGCTCAGCATTATGGTCTCTACTATCCTCACTATCACCACTTGAAGCCTCATAAGCTACCGTGTCAAACTACAGATGCTTAAATGGGAGATTCTCAGGAACCTGAAACTCTATGGGCTTTGGCGCCTTTTCAGCTTCTAGCTATTATCGTTCCCGCTCGTCCAATATTTGCATCGTTGCTTTCATTCTTGGTGACTCGGTAGAGGGGGATGCTGCTAGGGTGGAGGTCATAGCTTGAGCTATTGCAGCCTAGACCATTGGATTGGCTAGCATCCCTGAAAGCTCTGATGGAACATTCTGCATGTATTTTTCCAAGGACTCTGGAAGGCTTGAGGTTGGCGTTGTGGCAGTGGGAACAGAAGGAAAGGAAGGAGACATGGAAGGAGAGGTCAAGCGTGAGGTGGCAGCAGATGGTGAGTCCGTATGAATAACCTGCATCCCTTGAGAAGTAGGAGGGAGGTGAATAGAGATATCCACCGCAGGTGGGTAGGATACTGAAGATAGAATCGAGGTAAGTGGAGTGGCGGGTGTGATGACGATAGGTGGAGATCCAAATGAGATGGATCTTTTGCTGGCAATCCCAAGGGGTGAATCTTTGGACATCATAACCATCGCCATGCCTCCTGCTATTTTCCTTTTCTTCTTGGAAGGTTCCAACTCAGATGACTTGCAAACATAAGTCTTTGGCTTTGGGAGTTGTTGGCCAACGTCCTTCCTTTTCTTGGACTTCAGAGAGGGTGGGGCTTGCGATGTCTCCCCAGCTATAGCAGTGGCTTCTCCACCTTCGGAACCGCTTGGTTCACTAACGTGTTCGATGGCAAGGTCGGTGTACATTAGTGCAACCCCTTGTTGTTTTAGTTGGGCAACCTTGTTGTTTATCCATCCTCTTGTCCTGGCCTCGACGGAACTAGTGAGTACACTGACATCACTGAGTTCTGGGGTATCCCAGTTGATTGTAGGCAGTGGCAGGTTGGACACTGTATCATAGATTAGGTCTAGAATTGTCTCCTCATCCTCCTCTACCTAATTAGGAACTAGGCATAAGTTTACACTTCGCACATGGACTACGGTCATACGCATATAATAACGCATCCGTACTTCAAGATCGTCCTTGCAATTAGCCTAGAAGTCCTTGATGTTGTGGAGGTGGGCATACCGGCATCTCAACGCCTTGCGGACATGGCCATAAGGATCCATCCATGGCCTTGCTGTGTATTGCTTGAAGTTGTACTCGGCCAGCTCCTTTTCGGAGTATCCTGCACACTGGGAGGTATGAACCTTATACATTCCCTGACCTAGATTCATTGGATAGACAGGGCCTGCCAGATGTTTCTCGCCTAAGAGGCTATGGATGGATCGCAGTTTCCGAGTTAGCTCCAAGAGGATAATTCGGTCGTTTGGATACCGAGGCAACTTATTTGGCTTATCCGAAAAGCCCTCTGCACGGATGTAGGTGAATCTAGGGAACTGGATGTATCAGAAGGCATACTACCTAAGGAGGGCTCTGGCACTGTGGGACATCCTCCTATGGAAATCCCCGCCTATCGACCTGATTTTGTGGGCAATGAATGCATCATTCACCCTGCAGTAGCTACTTTTGAAGTTCTTGAATTGCAGCTGGGGGTACCTGTCGTAGGGCTTTAGCTCCGGCCTTGATGGATCACTGGGCATCTGTGTCAATCCCTGGTAGTGCCTCTGATTGGCAAGAGAGTACACCAAGTAAGACATTATGAAGAATTGATTAGTCTTCTTTATTGTGGTAAATTGCTCATGAAAGCAGTCGCTGATTATCTCTCCCCAGTAGAAGATGGTTCCTTTACCTCGGAGAATCTGTTCTATGAAGTAGAACATCCATTCTTGGAAGAACATTGCACTAGGCAGGCCCATGACTCTACTGAGCAGATTCACCAGATCATGGTAGTCCTCGTGAAAATCACTACGAAAAAGCTCATGGGGAATTTTCCCGGCGCTGCCCCGTTTATCCTTTAGCCAACACTAATTAATGAGTCTTTTGCAGTCCAATGGGTCGTGTTCCCATATACTGATACAGTCTTCCTTAGTAGGGACCTCTATGCTCTCGAAGGTGGGAACGTGGAAGGTTTTGGTAATGCCTGATGGAGACATATCTGCGAGGAGATTTCCCTCATGGTCCACGATAGTTCTAGTGTCGGACTGATATGCCTCGACACACGCCATTACCAGCTCTGGGGCCACTAAGGCTGGTGGGAAACCTGCTGCCTTGGTGAGTCCACTACTTTTAATAGCTCTTGCATTTGCCATTTTGGGGTTCATCCTAACCCTCTGAATGAACTCATCAACATCGACCCATCTGATGTTGGTATCTGAAACATCCCTCCAAAGGGAGGTAATCCGGGATTGGATGGGGACTCCCTGGAATTTGTACTTCATTAGATCCCGATCTTCTTTGCCCCTTGGTGGCTTTGCGGTTCCTTTTCCTTTCCTGGCAGCACTAAAAGTTTCTGGGCTAGATTCCATGAATTCTGCACAAAGGGCAAGAGTCAATAGTGAAGAACCTGTCATAAGAACTATTAACGAATCCCTGCACGTCAAGATTAGTCCGACAATCATAGTAGATATTTAATAAGCACTTGAAGTTAGATACTTTATAACCCTAGAAGTTTGTACAATCAATCCGGGGTTCTCAGGCCGGAAATCCCTTGGCAGAATGTCGTTTGGAGAGGCAAAACGATAATGGAATTCCCATATGCACCTCCCGGGGTTGGATTTCAAGTTTGAAGGTTGGAAATAGAAGATAATGGAATTTTAGTAAGTGGGTCGAAGTCCATTTCGAATTTGGAGGTCATTTGACCCCCCATTTGAAGGTTCGGGTATCAGTGGCAGGCAGGCCGTCTGAAAACGATGCAGAAGAAACGAAAATCCGGGAAACGGAATTTGGGTCTCGGAATTCGGGTCTCGAAATTCAGTTATCGGGAAGCGGTCATCATTCGGTCGTGAGGAATGGTGGGACGCAGGAGGAAATCCGAAGGCGGACTTCCAGAGAAGGAAATTCGAAGAGGGAAATCCGAACAAGGAAACCCGAAACGGAATCTGGGAGAAATGTGGAAGAAAATGGAAGTTTGAGTTTGGAAGAAAATTCCACGGTCGGGAAACGGGATCCAGGAAGCCGCTAGCTGGATGCCATGCAAAAGGCGAAAAACAGACGGATTCCCGAAAAGAGAAGTCCGAAAGGGGAATTCCGGGAACGGGATCCCGAAGACGGAAATCCAAAGGAAAAGATGGAATTTGCGAGCGAACTTATGAAATTTTGATAAAGGTTCCAGGGAAAGGCATCCGAAAAGCCGCTCGGTCGGGGCCATATAAAACGGCGAAAAGGAAACGGAGTTCTGGAGCAGGAAATCTGGACGAGGAATCCCGACAAAGGAATTCCGGAGAAGGAAAATTAGTAGGAGAAGAAAGGGCAGCCGCGGGAAGACCCGAGCCCGGAAGATGTCGGCGCCGTTCTGAAGAATGGCCGCGACATAGGAAAGTTCCAGATCGATCCGGAGGTCGATAGAAGGCGGATTTTTGAATTCAAAGAAATGGGTTTTATGCGCAGTGAGGATATCTACTAAGTTCGGACTTCATTTTTTATTTATCCTTTAACAAAATCTCAAAAAAAATGCGAAAAGAACTTAGGGCGCGGGACGGAAAACCTACCTCAAAAACCCGAAGAACAGGCTGGTCGGATGCACGAACATCGTCGGAAGAAATAGCTTGAAAAACATCAGAAAGGAAGCTAAATCGCCAGGAGCTCTGGAATGCACTTTTGTTAGTCGAAAATTTGATAATGACAACCAGAAAACGTTTTTATAGCAGAAAACGCCATTAGTACAGCAATAAATGCTCTGTACGATTGCAGGTGGGTTGGTGAACTCCGAAAAAAGGAAGGCGGTGGGACGTCCGGAATCGGATGTCCGGAAAGCCGTTCCTGGGAAGACGTTGCCTGGATGCTGTGAAGAACGGTGAAACCTGAAAGGAAACCTGGAAGGGGAAACCTGACGAAGGAAACCCGAAAGGGGAAATCCGAACAAGGAAACCCGAAAATTTCAGAAGATGTAAAAAAACTTTTGATGCGAAGTTTCTGGTCAAGGCGAGATTTTTTAAAGTATAACATTGGGAAACGTGCCACCTTTATTGAAGGGAAAAAAGAGTGTCCCCGTTCTAAACGGGGCGTGTGTGCAAAAAGGGGCAAACAAATGGTGACTCCGCTGGGAGAACGATCCTAGCGTTCAAGGGATAAATATTCATTCCGAACCCAGAATCTCTGGTTTCACAGACCAGATACAATTTTCAAAGCTGAACTGAGGGCACTTGAAGGAAGGCATGATTGTATTGGACTGCAGACTTATCATGGGAGTGTGTGCATGATGAATTCATTTTCTTTCCTCGGAAAGAGTATGAATAACCGATAGGTGGAGAAGATAAACTACATAATTTGTCAAATCCCAAAAGTAACCCGGACATCGCTCCACTGCCAGTTAGGCATCCATAGCCCCGACGGAGTTGTCGCCATGATCCCACGAACATAGCTCTACTGCCAGCCAGGTGTCTATAGCCCCGGTAGAGATATTCATACACCCATATGGTTGTTTTTGGCAATTTAGTTATTGCTTATTTCTCTCTTCTTTTTTTTTTGTAGCACTTTCGCTTATCTTTGTGTCAACCATGTAAACAGCGAAGTTCACCATGGGTTTGAGAATCGCAGTGGTCACTGGAACAGACTTTAGATTTTTCATTTATCTTTGCCCCCCCGGTGATCACCATACCATTCCTTAGAGATATTGTCCTTAAATTTGATTCGTGTACATCATGATAATAGCAGGGATTCAAACAAATAGCCATCCTAGGTTAGCACAAAGCTCAAAAGTTGAAAATCGGTACCCAGGAGCTGTCAGAGAGTAGAAGTAGGGAATGATGGCTTATCTAAAGAACAACATGGAAGCAGGCAGCGTGGTAACCATTTACTGGATCCAGCACAGCCACCGAGGTAGAATAGGGGAGACATCCCACAAAAACATAACAACGCGACAGAAAGGCAAGCCAAACCAAAAGATAAAGCAGGGAAACTACTTAACCTATGTACAAAGTGCCCGCACTGGCAGCTCGTGAGAGCTTAGGCCTGGAAGTAGTGCTTGAGGTGCTGCCCAGTAAGGGTCTTTAGGTGGAAAGCATGATCCCCAAGGATCTCAACAATCTGAAAGGGGTCGAGCCAAAGCTTGTTGAATTTATTGTGTCCCCCTTTCTTTTCATGGGCCTTGTCCTAGTAGAGGACTAGATCAGAGATGCGGAAGGCCTTAACTTTGGCTCGATGATCGAACCATCTTTTAACTACGCCCTGATGTTTGGTGAAATTTTCTATTGCACGGTCTCGTACTTCTTCAAGGTGTAACAGCTCGGCGAGGCAAGCCTCTCTACGGTCCCCTCCCTCATAAAAGTCGTTGATGAACTGGAGGGTTGGGATTTTTAAATGTATGGAAAAGACAAGCTCCAAGCTATAGACTAGATGGTATGGGGAATCCCCCAAAGCGGCCTTGTGGCGGGTACGATCTGCCCATAAGGCAAAACGAAGTTGGCTATGCCAATCCTTGGGATTCCTATCTAGCAGTTTTTTAATTACCGTAATCAAGTTTTTATTGGTGGACTCAGCAAGGCCATTGCCTTGAGGGTAATAGTTGGACGAGAATTTAAGGGCGACACCATAATCAAAGGCCCAACTTGTAAATTTGAGCGAGGCGAAGGCGGGGTCGTTATCACATACTAGGGCATACGGACAACCAAAACGATTTAAAATAAAACTTTCTAAAAAATTGATTATGACTTCAGTTGTACACTGCCTACATGTTATTGCTTCTGTCCATCTAGTACAATAATCAGAAGCAGTTAGAATGTACTTGTGTCCCGCAAATGATGGAGGGCCTACTGGACCAATGAAATCGAGACCCCATTGTGCGAAAGGCCTTACCTCCAGAACAGGTTGTAACGGGGCAGCAGCATTCCTTTCTCTTGCCGCAACAGTCTGGCATACGTGGCAGGCACGGACATGACCGTGAGCATCCTTGAAGATGGTGGGCCAGTAGTACCCAGCCCTTAGTACTTGATGTGCAGTCGATAGGCCTGAGCCATGGCTAGTTTTGAATTTGTCATGGAACTCCCTAAGGACGTGATCAACTTCCTCCTTTCCTAGGCATCGCAGGTAGATACCTTCATGATTTTTCTTGTATAAAATAGAGCCCTGCAGCATATAGCTGCTACTTTTCAATCTGAGAGCTCGTCTCTAGACTCCCTACAAATGGGGTGGACATCTGTGGTTCAACAGGTAGTCCACTACATGATCATACCATTCCCTTGGGGAGACATCCTCTAACTGATACTGTTGCACGGTGAGCTCAGGTACAGCATCCATAACTACCTCAGCCTTCATTCGGGTGAGTGCCTATCCTCTTACTAGCTTCATTGGTTGAATTTCCATGTCGTATTCTTGTAGGAATGCGATCCATTTTGCTCTGCATTTGCCCAACTCATTCTGCATAAGTAGCGTTTTTACGGCGGGGTCAGGAACTATGGCAAAGATTTTATTGTGCAAGATATAGTGCGAGAATTTCTTCACTCCTTTAACAAGGGCATAGGCCTATTTTTCAACATTATGATAGCGTAGTTCAGCATCCTTCAAGGGGGTACTCATGAAGGTGATTGGATGCTCACTTCCCTCACTATCCTTTTGGGTCAGGATGCTAGCACAAGAGTGATCTGAAGCGAAGGAGTAAATATAAAAGGGCTTAAGGTAGTTTGGGCTAACTAGTACTTGGGCGTCAGCAATGGCCTTCTTGATTTCCCTAAAGGCTTGCTTTGCTTCGGGGGTCCACTCGACCTTGGCGTCCTTTTTAAGCATGGCGTTGAGTGGTTTGACTATCTCTGCAAAGCCCATGATGAACTTGCGAACAAAGTTGATCTTCCCGAAGAAAGACTTCAACTCTTTCTTGCTGCCTGGTAGCTGAATTTTCATAATTGATTGGATATGCTTGGGATCAATAGAAATTCCCCGATCAGAGAGCACATGCCCGAGGAGTTTCCCTTCCGTGACTCCAAAGATACACTTCCTCGGGTTAAGGGATACCCCAAATGCACGGCACCTCTCAAAGACCTTGCATAAGTCAGCGACATGATTACTCGGTTGTTTTAAAAACATCGTTAGGTCATCCATGTAGATGATGATGCACTTGCCAATGAGATCCTTGAATGCAATTTCCATTGCGCGCTGAAAGGTGGCACCAACGTTGATGAGCTCGAAAGGCATCCTTCTATATGCAAATGTTCCCCATTTGGTGGTAAACGCCATCTTGTGTTGATCTTCATATTGCACCATGACTTGATTGTACCCTGAATATCCATCTAGGAAAGACATCATCTGATCCACTTACTATTTGTAGTACCTCATCCAAAGAAGGAACAAGGTAGTTGTCTTTTTTAGACGCCCGATTAAGGTTGCGGAAGTCCACACACAGCCTGATTTCTCCATTTTTCTTTATGACAGGGACCAAATTTGCCACCCAGGTAGAGTGTCTGACCGGAAAGATGATCCTAGCCGATAGCAACTTTTGTACTTCTTTATGAATGATTGGTTCTAACAAAGCGTTGATAGGTCATTGCCGCTGGCGAAACAGCTTCGTACTGGGTCTGAGAGGGATGGTGTGTGTAATGATCGACATGTCATAGGTTTTCAGGTCATCATAGCTCTAGGCTATGACATCATGGTACTTTTGTAATGCCTCAATGATCCCCTGTCTTTCTTTGGGACCACATACTTTTCGTATGAACACGCTCTTAGCCTTGCCAGTTGTTCCTAGGTTGCAAGTGTCACACTGACCGTTGATGGTATCCTTTTGGGCCCGTTGATCCTGTTCCTTGATCTGATCTAGGTCAAAGATTCGCTCCAGTTCCACCATGCCTCTAGGGATGGTGTTGGTCTTTAGGTTAATGATTCCCTCTATATCTAAGTTCGCCTCTTGAGGTTCAACTTCGTCGATTATTTGGGAAGCAAACACATCTGAACTGGTGATAAAATCCAGGATATGTTTATCATCAGTAAATACCTGAAAATTGGCTACATTGTCCGACACCGATGGGATAGAAGTGAGTTCTACCGTGAATCGCTTGAGGCCGGATAGGGACAAAGGTTGCAGTGTACCTGCTGCTTGTGCCAAAGCATTGGCAGTAAAGTTCTGAGTGCGCGAGATCAACTGGATGTTGAAAGCGTCCAACCCTTCTAGCAGGTCCCATACGCAGTGCTGGTAGTTAGTGAGTCTTCGATCATAACAGGAATATAGCTTCCTGACTTGTTTTATGACCAACTCAGAATCCCCGTATACTTGAAGCATCTTTACATTCTTTCTTAATGGTAGCAAGAGGCCCAAGACCAAGGCCTCATATTCTGCCACGTTGTTGGTATAATAAAATTGCAGTCTTTGCGCAGAAAAATAAGACTTAACTCTCGGGCTGATCAGTTCGAAACCCGCCCCAGCTCTGTGCTTGGATTTAGAACCGTCAAAGCGCAGTATCTAGAACTCGGGAGAATTCTTGGTTGCGGGGGTAATGAGAACTGCCTTGGCATTTGGTGGGGGCAGCATCTGAGTGACCGCTTTGGGAACTATAGAGGCAGACCCTGCCCGTTCGTCAGGCACGAATCTTGCGCTGTGTAGAGGGATGGCCCGTTTCTGTGCATGTTCAATTGCTTCTTGACATAAGCAGTAGTCGAATTTTGAATGAGCGGCATTATGTACCCGGCACCAATTGGGGAGCAGGAGCTCTTGAAGGTTCATCCGATTTCCAAGGTTGAGCTGGTCACTATGCACTTGGCCATAAAATCCTGGAAACCATCGAGCAGGCCTTGACCGCTACCATCTCCCAGCTCTTCGTCATCGGACTCTATGAGCCTTTCAGTGTTCAAAAGAGTGTTAGCCAAATTAGCGGGTGGGCTACATAGTACGAGTAGGACCTCGCTCGTTGATTCGCCCTCACAATCTTCCTGCTCATTCAGGTATGCTACCGGGGAATAGTTTCCCAGACTGGTTTCCACATATAACACCTCATTGGTGTTGTTATATTCAGTGATCATAAATTTCATTCGGGGTTCCCTGTCAATCCGGATCTGATTAGGCATTCCTTTCCACGGGAGCCATATGTGAGAGTAATCCGTGGCAGTGTACCCATTTAGTGCCCTCATGAAATCCCTACCCAGGATTATACCGTAGGTATCTGGGATGTCAGCCACCTATATGTCAATAGTTTGTTGGATCCTAGGATTAACAGCAAGTTGCATTTGGATCCTGTTGATCTCCCCAACTATGCTGATTTCGGTTTTATCGAGCTGCGTTACCTTGCGATGTGAAGGGGTAGGTGTTATTCCTAGCACCTTGCATACAGACAGAGGCATGACGTTGGCTGAAGCTCTGGAGTCCAACAAGCAATTGTGAAGGTCTTTTTCGAACATACAGATGGTGGTTAGGAAGGGAGGGGTCTCAAATTTTCCTTGGAACAATCCTCCTGAAACATCCACCTGAGCGACCTAGGCCCTTTCCCTCTCACTGCATCTATTTTGGGTTGTCGCCAGGGTAGTTGCCTTTTCGGGCTGCTTGTCCGCCTGCTGAGCTGGTAGCAGGTCTGTCTTGCTACCAAAAATCTGCCTGATAACCGGCTCATTCACCTGATTACCAAAAGAAACCTTCCTTGTCGGGACTTCTTTTGGGGTTTTCCACTGTGACGGGGTCCCATTTATCATTTGAAAGAAGGCACTCCTAACTGCAGACACCTTTAGGAGTTCGAAAGCAAACACACTTAACTTTACCCTTTTAAATTCTTCAGCAATATACTCCCCCATCCGGTTAATCTCTTGGTCATTAAAAACGTTCTAGGAGGGTTTAGGGGCTTGACTTTGGCTGGCGCCTTGATGTTTATTTCTGTTGAGGTATCGCGCGGATGTAAGCGGGAAACCCGGGTTATTGCTCGCACTCGGATCAGGAGGGGTACTATAATTATTTGGCGGTGTGGAGGTTGTGAACGGTCCTCCAGCATGGCCTCCAGCTTGCCTATTCCTAAGGTTATAAGGAGCAGTCCGTTGGTGAAACATTTGGACCTCGTCCTCCCGTTCTTCCCCTTCGTCATCCTCGGGACCATTATCTACTGAATTGAAAAGCTAAGCCAAAGGAGTTTCGAAACTTACCTCTCATGGGGAGACGTTTTCCAGTTCAGGGGTGTTGCATTCGGCCTTTGGGAAAGGGGCCTGATTCAATACCAGCACCGAAGCGTCATATGGGTCGGATGGAACAATGTCTCGGCATCCCGAATCGTCGACCACATTCTGAACTTCCACTTGGAAAATTTCGGCTGCCGTTTGAAACTCTAGACAATCCAACTCAGAATGACAGCTAGTCTTGTGTATGCAACACCAACCGGAT
This sequence comes from Sequoiadendron giganteum, assembly GCA_007115665.2. Taxonomy (NCBI): domain Eukaryota; kingdom Viridiplantae; phylum Streptophyta; class Pinopsida; order Cupressales; family Cupressaceae; genus Sequoiadendron; species Sequoiadendron giganteum. The sequence goes on along the minus strand of CM021107.1, from coordinate 539,733,517 downwards.
AGGGCAGCTTCTGCCAAGTAAACCCCATTCGCGGGGTTGTCGTTGTTACTATTATTTGGCTAATCAAGAGGGGTAGGAACACCGTCGTTATTGGGGCGTGTATTCCACGTACGGTTCTACCTTTGGAAGGGCCTCCTATCCAAGCTTTGACATGGGTTCTAATTCCTGTCGTAATGGTGTCCTGACGATATGCCCGCATCCCGATTGTCCCGATGATCACGATTTTCCCTATTAAAGCTAGCCTGGATGTTTTTTTGTGATGTCTACAGTTGATTGTTCTGATTCCTTAGATACGTCATCTTGGTTGACATTTTCTTAACCATCTCGGTGAGCTCATCAATCTTGTCCCTTTCTGAACTACTTGGTTGTGGTGCGCTATTTTGAAGGAATACCGGCTGTGCGGCTGGTTGATTCTGATGAGCGGGAGGGAACTCTACTGCTTGAAGGTACGAGGGTACCTAGGGTGCCTGTGGCTATAACGGTTGCTGCTGGGGTGATAGGGACTGAGGCATCGGGTACGCCTAATTCATTGGCTTCCTAGGATGCAGAACCATAGGCAACTGTGGAATCAGATTTAGCAGAGGCGTTTGATGCTGCAATGCTTGCGTTAGTCCCTGAATCTGTGCCGGGTGCGCGATTTGCCCAAGGGATGGTAATGGACCAGATATATTTTGCCCCAGATCCGTACTGGTAATAATGGCCTCAGAATACGCATCCACCAATCTAGTGGGTGGCGGCCTCATCCTTTTTACCAATGTCGAAGTAAGGTTGTCCAACGCAGCATAGTAGACTAGTAGGACAGCGGCATCATTGAAGATGTATGGTGCTTGTAGCCGAGTGTACGCTTTGTGGAAGCGATCATTGAAGGTGTTGATTGGTTCATTGATTTCCCTTTGAACCGCCATGAAATGTCGGTATGAATCTGCCGGGCTGACCGGGGTCTTAAACTTTTGTAGGAACACACTCTTCAAGAGATCCCACGTGCTGATAGTTCCGGCTGGTAAGTTGACATACCAGTAAAAGGCCTCTTCTCCCAAGGAATAAGGGAAGAGCCTGCAAGCCACATCCTTGTGCATGATCTGCATAGTTTTTAATGCAATTTCAAAGATCCTGATATGCTCCTCTGCTATCCTCTATGGATCTCAGGAGTTGAACTTTGTGCAAAAATTCTCAAGATTTTTGGGCATATAATGGTAGAGGTTGAACGCAAGGGGAGACGGGTTATTGCCCAGCCATGCCATTGGAAGAGGTGGTGGAGGTGGTGGCACTAGGTTGTTCCGTATTTGAACAGGAACAACAACAGCTGGTGAGGCAGCGACTAGGCTGGGGGATGCGTTTAGTTGGGGTGAATTGGTAGCTTTGAAAATCTTGGTGGCGGTATGAGCGGAAGGTGGATCTATGAGTGAAGATGAAGGGGGTAGGGATGAAGGGATGATGAGCTGCTCTCTGGAATTGGTAACAGATGGTCCCCTTCGTTTAGCTCTCTTAGCTCGGATGGGGGGCTGTAATTCCTGCAATTCTTCCTTCTGTGGTGTAGATCTCAATACCCGGTGGAACCTTTCGGGGGAGAATGACTCAATTCGATCCAGCTTTATGATCCAGAAGCTGCCCTCCTTCTAGCGCCAGTTCTGTTGATGGCATTTTTTATGCACTTTACAACACAGGTAATGCATAGGTGCGTTACCTCTCTTGAAAGACAATCTTCCACAATCAAATCACATAAACAACTGAAATATTCCAAGCACTGTCAAGACCTGACATCCGAGAGACCTTGGGATAGTATTCTGCAATTTGATTGTGGAAGATTGTCTTTCAAGAGAGGTAACGCACCTATGCATTACCTATGTTGTAAAGTGCATAAAAAACACCATCAACAGGCATGTTACTCGGAATATCCAACAAAGAACCCACGGTTGCCATAGCATTTGTAGCTCTATTCTGAATGCGTGGTATTTCTTGAAAAGTTATGTCCTTGAAATATTGTTTGAAACTATCAACCATTCTCTTGTAAGGGGCAAGCTTCTCATCCTTAGTTTTGCACTCATCATTTACCTATCGGATTACCAGTTCAGAGTCACCAAAGACATGTAGGCTCTTAATGTTCCATTGTGCTGCCATTTTCAAGCCTGTCACTAAGGCTTCATATTCTGCTATATTGTTTGTACAAGGGAAAGCGATCTTGAATGATTTGGGAATGGTATCACCTTGAGGTGTGACAAATAAGACACCAGCTCCTGAACCACGATTTGTATGTGACCCATCAAAGTACAGTTTCCAATCAGTTTTAATGTCAATGTTGAATAGAAATTCATCTGGAAAATCTACCACTAAGGGATGATTTGCAATCACCTGTCCTTTTATAGCCTTCCTCTCGACATACTCAATGTCATTCTCACTAAGTATCATGAGCCATTTAGCCAATCGGCCTGTTAAAGCTGCCTTACTTAGAAGGTATTTGAGTGGATCAATTTCTGCAATTAACACTATTTGTCGATTGAGCATGTAGTGCCGAAGTTTTTGGGTAGCAAAAACTACCGCAAGACAGGCACGTTCTATGTTGTTGTAATTCAATTCATAGCCCACTAAGGTATGACTAATGTAATAGACTGCTCTCTCATGACCTTGATCATCTTTTTGTGCGAGAAGAGCCCCTAATGCCAACTGAGTTGCTGAAATATATAAGATCAAAGGCTTTCCTTCTATAGGTGGCATTAAGACTAATGGAGTTAGCAAATAGTCCTTGATTTGTTGGAATGCTTCCTGGAATTTAAGCGTCCACATAAATGGTACTCCTTTCTTGAGTTGATGTTGAAATGGATGAATCTTATCTGCCAGTTGTACTATGAATCACCTAATTGACTGTAGTCTGCCCTGTAGAGTTCTGAGTTGTCCTATGCTAACTAGAAGAGGCATTTCTATGATAGCTCTTACCTTCTCTGGATCTAACTCAATGCCTCTTCGAGAGATGATATACCCTAACAGTTTCCCCGATTTGACTCCAAAGACACACTTCTTTGGATTCAGCCTGACATTGTAGTTCTCTAGCCATTGGAATATCTTATTTAAAACCTTTAAGTGAGCTTCTCTTGTTTCTGATTTTTCTATAATGTCATCGACTTAATCTTCCATGAGAATGTGTACAAAGTCATGGAAAATTGTAGTCATTGCGCATTGGTAAGTAGCTCCTGCGTTCTTAAGCCCAAAAGGCATAACATTCCAACAGTATGTGCCCCATGGACACGTGAAAGTTGTCTTATGTTGGTCTTTAGTTGCTATTTTAATCTGGTTGTATCCCGAGAAACCATCCATGAGGGATAGCATCTCATACCCCACTGTAAGATCCACTATCATATCTATATTCGGCAAAGGGAAGTCATCCTTAGGACACACCTTGTTGATGTCTCTAAAGTCTGTGCAAATTCAAATGCCCCCAGTTGGTTTAGTCATGGGTACAAGATTCGATATCCAATCTACATAGTCTATTGTCCTTATGAATCCTACATCCAAGATTTTCTTTAGTTCTGTCTTGACCAATAGAGCAATCTGCGGGTGCATTTTTCTTAACTTTTGTTTGACTGGTTTGATGCCTGGCTGCAATGGTAAATGGTGCAATATTAGATCTGGATCTAGCCCAGGCATGTCAGCATACGACCATGCAAATTTTATCTATCTCTTTTGGAAGAAGTCCTTAAACTCAGGTTTTTCTGTCTCTATTAAAGAAGCTGCAAAATATACCATCTTTGGATTCTCTTCTGTACCTATGTTGATTGCAATTGATTCTTCTACTAGCATCGGTGACTTTTCCTATTCAATAGGGAGAATATTTAAACCTCTATCCTTGGGTGCCTCAGGGAGGTTTTCGCCTTTGGATACGTCCTTTATTTTGAATTTTTCTTCATCCAAAGGTGCCTTTCGGTTTTCACCTAGGGACTCATCATTGTTCTTTTCATTGTCTTTTTTCTTTTTATCCTCATTTTTGTGACTAGAGGTGTAAATAAACTCCCCAAAATATGCTTTATCATCCAAGTCTATGGTAAAACCAACTTTATGATCCCCTCTTGGTATGCCTTCTCGAAGTCCCATGAACTCAGCAATTGCTTCGTCATTCTCGAATGTGTCTAAGATAGGTGTACCTTGTTGATCCTAGTCTATAAGTTCAGGATATATGAGGGGCATGTCATCATCAGAGTTTTTAAAGGTAGCCACTAACAGGGTGAATAGTGAATGGTTGACATGGTCACAGAAGTTCTAGACTAACTCTTGCTAGGTCTTTTCCTTATGGGTAGGTAAACGTTGATGTGGGACCATTGCTTGGGATAGGTCATTAGAAGATGGCGGTTCAGGTGCCCAAGATGCATGCTTGAGTTTTTCCCAATAATAGATCTTATGCCATTCTTCTTTGGACAAATGTTTCTTAGGACAACGTCTAGATGGTTTGGGTATAGGTTTCACATTTAGGTCCAATTCTCCAAATAGTGTGTCTATGCTCATGGTGCTGGTAGATGAAAGGGAATCCCATTCACCATCGCTTGAGTAAGGTGATTCATCAAAGATTGGAGGGTTGTCATAAAATGGGGGAGGTGGATCATGAGATGTCTCGGTGTCTGCATAAGAACTCACTTCCTCTTGAAATAGTGACAAAGTACTGGAAACCCAATTCTAAGTGGTTGACACCCTAGCCCTAAGTATTTCGGTCGTGGGTGGACAGTAATCGATTCCGTCATTCCATTTTGATGTAGCCCTAACCCACTGTGCCTATCATAGCCTTCCTTTTGCATTATGTTAAAGCCTTTTCCATATTGGTTCTTAGCTATTTGAATGCATGGGGAGGGGTATTCATGTTCTTCTTGATACAACCAGGAATCACCTTGGTCCACAATTTCCTCGCTTAGCTCTCCCCATTTGATCAATGTCGTTGTAGGGGGAACATTGAATATGACTATTGACTATATTCTATCTACCATAGGTAGGCCATATGCCTTAGGTGGAATCAGTTGACTGACACAGTATGATGCCTTTATACGATACTCGCCAAAGCCCTTGTCTTGGATTTCAAGTTTAAGAGTAGTTGATGGAGGTGTGAATGATTTGGACTTAGTGAGATGTGATGAGTCAATGTATTGGGATGAATTGGATGATGAAACTTCTTGATTAACTGGTACTTGGTGTTGTGGAATTCCTTTTAGGCTTGTACAATACTGAAACGGATCTGGATCACCATCAATAGTGATCTCGCTGCCATTATGTGGAAATTTGAGACATTGGTGATACATTGAAGGTACAACTTTGATTGCATGTATCCAAGGTCTACCTAACAACAAATTGTACGGAAGAGTGAGATCCAAGACTTGGAAGCTGGTGTTCATGATTGTTGGACCAATTCTGATAGGGAGTGTGACCTCTCCTTTGGATGATCTTTCCTCATCATCGTAAGCCTTGATGACTATACTCTTAGAGGTATCTACGCAATCTTCTGAGAATCCTAAATGCCTTAACCAATTTTAGGGTACATAGGTTCAAACCTACTCCTCAATCTACCAAGACCCATCTGACTTTGGTTTCATGGACTAAGACTTCAAGATGTAATGGGTCATTATGATCAGATTTTTCTATTGAGTAATCTTGTTGGGAAAATGTAGCATGGTGCAAATTGGTTAAATATCCCACCATCTCTTCGAAAAAATTGACATCTAAATCAGTAGGGATAGTTGTGTTCTGCAAAGCTTTATTGATAATGGCTTGATGCTCAGGTGATAAGGTCAATAGTTCCAAGATAGATATTTGCACAGGGGTTTTACTCAATTGATCAAGAAGGTTGTACTTGAACTTGGAAGCTTGTGTAGATGGCTCAGAAGAAGGACCTGGAATAGTGATCTTGGTTCTGCATGTGTTGACACCACATTCTGGAGGCTTCTTAATGGTGAAGGTATCGACATGCTCATCTGTAGTGCGGAGGCTATTTATAATCTTTCCTTTTCCATAGTCAAAATTGGTGTTTGCGTAATTGGTTGATGGATTGGTCTTAGGTCCTAAACCAGAGGCTTTTCCTTTTGTGTGGTCATGTAATGGGTCCTCGAAGACCTTATGATCACTGTTCTTGGTGTTTTTCTATCTACCGACCTCTATGGTTCCGTTCTCAACAAAGTCTTGGATAATGCCCTTGAGTTGGCAACAATTTTGTAGGCTATGTCCTTTTATTTGATGATATTCACAATGGGCTTTGTCATCCCACTAGGAAGGTTTAAATTTTCCAGGATCATATTCTCTTGGTTCCAACGGTTTGATGAGATTGTGTTTAATCAATTCTTTGTAAATAACCTCGATCAGTTGTCCTAGAGGAGTAAATTCAAGTGTTGGAAATCTTCTTTGAGGTCGTTGCTGCTATGAATTTTGGAGATAGTTAGCCATTTGATCTGGATTATCCATTGTTTCTTGACTTTGGTTGTATCCTCTCAGTGTGATAATTGGCCTTGTATGTATGTTTTTAGCATCGACAATGCCATCATTTGTAGCATTCTTGTTTCTGGACAAGAATTGTCTTCTATCATTTGGCATGTTTTGATTTTGGACAATAGGATTCCTACCTGGTACCTTTATTTCACCTTTGTCAATAAGGCCTTTCTCAAGGATGATGCCTTTCTGTACCAAGTCTAGGAATGAGGTACAACAATGTACTCTTAAATCACTCTGCAGTTTTGGATTGATGTTCTCTAGGAATATCGTGACCTTTTGTTTCTCTGGTATCTCAACTGGACATCTGCTAGCTAGACTTCTCCATCTATGAAAGAAAGTGGTGAAAGTTTCGCCATCTTCTTGTGTCGTGTGGCACAAGGTTGTTATTGTTATCTCATTTTCTATGTTGAAGGTGAAATGTTCGACAAACTTTTCAGCTCATTCTCCCCAAGAGCGTATACCATATGGTAGTTTAGAAAACCATTCCAGTCCTATCCCAACAAGTGTTCATGGAAATAGTCTCATCAGATATGTGGGGTCATACGATATGTCCATGCATGTTGTTGAGAACTCCCTAATATGTTCTAGAGGATTCTTTTTCCCATTATACTTAGGCAAAATCGGTATAATGTATCCATGGGGAAAAAGTGTCATGTAAAGCGCTTTGTCAAATGGACATGGACATAAGTCTTGTGCTGAGATAGTTCATTTTCCTGACATAGACATATTATCCATTTTTTGTTGGAGAGTTTGCATTTGATTCTGAAGGACATCGACTTGTGTCAAGGACATGGTGTTGGCATTGTTCAGATCAATGTAGACATTCTGATATGCCATGTTTTGCAACAGGTTGTGATTTGGTGAAGGAATATATCCTGTTTGAATAGTCCGTTGTGGGATAGGAATATATCCTATTTGAATGGTTTGACTTGGTGGAGGAATATATCTCGTTTGAATGGGTTGACTTGGTGGAGGAATATTCCCTATTTGAATGGTCTAATTTGGGATAGGAATATTCGTACCCACCTTGGATCTCTTACCAATCGTGTTGGTGCCAAAGGGGTTGGATGAAGTTGCTCTTGTCGTAAATTGTAAACCTTGTGTTGTGTTGAAAGGGGTTGTGTTTACAATTGATGATGTCTGAGTTGGTATGCCAGTTGGTATTGCTGCGGTGATTTGGGGCATAGAACCACTTGATGTCACTATTTGCATTGGTTGGGTAGATGTCATTTTCAATGTGTGAATGTCAAATCCTGGTGGTAGTGTGGCACCTTCTACTAGCAATTTTGCTAGATAGCGTTGGGGATCATTTGCCAAGCACTCATCCATGAAGGATGCAAATTCAGGATCTTGGACTGCAGACTCTATGTCTTCAACAAAGACTCATCCATTGGCGTCTCTAGTGACAAATTTATCAAGCAATGGTTTGTGTGGTTTGTTCTTCCAAGGTGGTTGAGTGCTGAAAGGATTGATAAAATCGTTGGGGTTTGCCATTTCTTTGTGCCTCTTTTGAGACCTTGTTTCGACCATAAAACAAAAAGTTGCTCAAAATGGGGTAATGCAGACTATGCCTAAGAACTGATATGACCAATTTCTATGTTTTTGGATTTTTTGGACAATAAGGATGTTGCTAAAATGATTTCTAGAAAGACGTATACTGAGATGATGTATGGTAAGATGGACAATATGTAAGACCTCGTGTAGACTATGATTCTAAAATGGGTATAACCTACCTCCTATGGAGTAAATGCATGCAAGGATTTGTTTTGACCAAGGAACCTAATTGTAGGACAAATGACAGTTGACAAGGTGAACTTTCCAAACTAGACTTGTTGAGCTGAAAAGATTCACTAGATAAGACTAAGGTGACTAGGTTCAATGAGTGTGACAAATCGAGACATGAATTTATCCAAAGATGAGGAAACTTATCTATGCT
>CM021107.1:539675278-539725028 GCA_007115665.2 Sequoiadendron giganteum | reverse complement strand
GCGGGAAGACCCAGGCCCGGAAGATGCCGGCGCCGTTCCGAAGAACAGTCGCGACACAGGAAAGTTCCGGATCGATCCAAAGGTCGATAGAAGGCGGATTTTTGATTTCAAAGAAATGGGTTTTGTGCGCAGTGAGGATATCTACTAAGTTCGGACTTCGTTTTTTATTTATCCTTAACAAAATCTCAAAAAAATGTGAAAAGAACTTAGGGCGTGGGACGGAAAACCTACCTCAAAAACCCGAAGAACAGGCTGGTCGGATGCGCGGACGTCGTCGGAAGAAACAGCTTGAAAAACGTCAGAAAGGAAGCTAAATCGCTAGGAGCTCTGGAATGCGCTTCTGTTAGTCAAAAATTTGATAATGACAGCCGAAAAACATTTTTATAGCAGAAAACGCCATTAGTACAGCAATAAATGCTCCGTACGGTTGCAGGTGGGTTGGTGAACTCTGAAAAAAGGAAGGCGGTAGGACGTCCGGAATCGGATGTCCGGAAAGCCGTTCCCAGGAAGACGTTGCCTGGATGCCGTGAAGAACGGTGAAACCTGAAAGGAAACCCGGAAGGGGAAACCCGACGAAGGAAACCCGAAAGGGGAAATCCGAACAAGGAAACCCAAAAATTTGAGAAGATGTAAAAAAACTTTTGATGCGAAGTTTCCGGTCAAGGCGAGATTTTTTTAAATATAACATTGGAAAACGTGCCACCTTTATTGAAGGAAAAAAAGAGGGTCCCCGTTCCGAATGGGGCGTGTGTGCAAAAAGGGGGACAACAAATGGCGACTCCGCTGGGAGAACGCTCCTGGCGTTCAAGGGATAAATATTCATTACAAACCCAGAATCTCTGGTTTCGCAGACCAGATACAATTTTCAAAGTTGAACTGAGGGCACTTGAAGGAAGGCATGATTGTATTGGACTACAGACTTATCATGGGAGTGTGTGCATGATGAATTCATTTTCTTTCCTCGGAAAGAGTATGAATAACCGATAGGTGGAGAAGATAAACTACGTAATTTGTCAAATCCCAAAAGTAACCCGGACATCGCTCCGCTGCCAGTCAGGTGTCCATAGCCCCGACGGAGTTGTCGCCACGATCCCACGAACATAGCTCTACTGCCAGCCAGGCGTCTATAGCCCCGGTAGAGATATTCATACACCCATACGGTTGTTTTTGGCAATTTAGTTATTGCTTATTTCTCTCTTCTTCTTCTTTTTTTTTTGTAGCACTTTCGCTTATCTTTGTGTCAGCCGTGTAAACAGCGAAGTTCACCATGGGTTTGAGAATCGCAGTGGTCACTGGAACAGACTTTAGATTTTTCATTTATCTTTGCCCCCCCGGCGATCACCATACCATTCCTTAGAGATATTGTCCTTAAATTTGATTCGTGTACATCATGATAATAGCAAGGATTCAAACAAATAGCCATCCTAGGTTAGCACAAAGTTCGAAAGTTGAAAATCGGTACCCAAGAGCTGTCAAAGAGTAGAAGTAGGGAATGATGGCTTATCTAAAGAACAACATGGAAGCGGGCAGCGTGGTAACCATTTACTAGATCCAGCACAACCACCGCGGTAGAACAGGGGAGACATCCCACAAAAGCATGACAACATGGCAGAAAGGCAAGCCAAACCAAAAGATAAAGCAGGGAAACTACTTAACCTATGTACAAAGTGCCCGCACTGGTAGCTCGCGAGAGCTCAGGCCTGGAAGTAGTGCTTGAGGTGCTACCCATTGATGGGGAGTGGGACATCTTCACCAGTAAGGGTCTTTAGGTGGAAAGCATGATCCCCAAGGATCTCAGCAATCTGAAAGGGGCCAAGCCAAAGCTTGTCGAATTTATTGTGTCCCCCTTTCTTTTCATGGGCCTTGTCCCAGTAGAGGACTAGATCAGAGATGCGGAAGGCCTTAACTTTGGCTCAACGATTGAACCATCTTTTAACTACGCCTTGATGTTTGGAAAAATTTTCTATTGCACGGTCTCGTACTTCTTCAAGGTGTAACAGCTCGGCGAGGCGAGCCTCTCTGCGGTCCCCTCCCTCATAAAAGTCGTTGATGAACTGGAGGGTTGGGATTTTTAAATGTATGGGAAAGACGGGCTCCAAGCTGTAGACTAGATGGTATGGGGAATCCCCCAAAGCGTCCTTGTGGTAGGTATGATCTGCCCATAAGGCAAAACGAAGTTGGGTATGCCAATCCTTGGGATTCCTATCTAGCAGTTTTTTAATTACCGTAATCAAGTTTTTATTGGTGGACTCAGCAAGGCCATTGCCTTGAGGGTAATAGTTGGACAAGAATTTAAGGGCAACACCATAATTGAAGGCCCAACTTGTAAATTTGAGTGAGGCGAAGGCGGGGCCGTTATCACATACTAGGGCATACGGACAACCAAAACGATTTAAAATAAAACTTTCTAAAAAATTGATTACGACTTCAGTTGTACACTGCCTACATGTTATTGCTTTTGTCCATCTAGTACAATAATCGAAAGCGGTTAGAATGTACCTGTGTCTCGTAGATGATGGAGGGCTTATCAGACCAATGAAATCAAGACCCCATTGCGCGAAAGGCCTTACCTCCAGAACAGGTTGTAACGGGGCAGCAGCATTCCTTTCTCTGGCCGCAGCAGTCTGGCATACGTGGCAGGCACGGACATGACCATGGGCATCCTTGAAGATGGTGGGCCAGTAGTACCCAGCCCTTAGTACTTGATGTGCAGTCGATAGGCCTGAGCCATGGCTAGTTCTGAATTTGTCATGGAACTCCCTAAGGACGCGATCAACTTCCTCCTTTCCTAGGCATCGCAGGTAGATACCTTCATGATTTTTCTTGTATAAAATAGAGCCCTGTAGCATATAGCTGCTGCTTTTCAATCTCAGAGCTCATCTCTGGACTCCCTGCAAATGGGGTGGACATCTGTGGTTCAGCAGGTAGTACACTACGTGATCATACCATTCCCCTGGGGAGACGTCCTCTAACTGATACTGTTGCACGGTGAGCTCAGGTACAGCATCTATAACTACCTTAGCCATCGTTCGGGTGAGTGCCTGTCCTCTTACTAGCTTCATTGGCTGAATTTCCATGTCATATTCTTGTAGGACTTCGATCCATTTTGCTCTGTGTTCACCCAACTCATTCTACATAAGTAGTGTTTTTACGGTGTGGTCAGGAACTATGGCAAAGATTTTATTGCGCAAGATATAGTGCCGAAATTTCTTCACTCCTTTAACAAGGGCGTAGGCCTGTTTTTCAACATTATGATAGCGTAGTTCAGCATCCTTCAAGGGGGTACTCATGAAGGTGATTGGATGCTCACTTCCCTCACTATCCTTTTGGGTCAGGATGCTAGCACAAGAGTGATCTGAAGCGAAGGAGTAAATATAAAAGGGCTTAAGGTAGTTCGGACTAACCAGTACCAGGGCGTCAGCAATGGCCTTCTTGATTTCCCCGAAAGCTTGCTTTGCTTCGGGGGTCCACTCGACCTTGGCATCCTTTTTGAGCATGGCGTTGAGCGGTTTGACTATCTCTGCAAAGCCCGTGATGAACTTGCGAACAAAGTTGATCTTCCCGAAGAAAGACTTCAACTCTTTCTTGCTGCCTGGCAGCTGAATTTTCATAATTGATTGAATACGCTCGGGATCAATAGAAATTCCCTGATCAGAGAGCACATGCCCGAGGAGTTTCCCTTCTGTGACTCCAAAGATACACTTCCTCGGGTTAAGGGATACCCCAAATGCACGGCACCTCTCAAAGACCTTGCATAAGTCGGCGACATGATTGCTCTGTTGTTTTGAAAACACCGTTAGGTCATCCATGTAGATGATGATGCACTTGCCAATGAGATCCTTGAATGCAATGTCCATTGCGCGCTGAAAGGTGGCGCCGGCGTTGATGAGCCCGAAAGGCATCCTTCTATATGCGAATGTTCCCCATTTGGTGGTAAACGCCGTCTTGTGTCGATCTTCGTACTGCACCATGACTTGATTGTACCCTGAATATCCATCTAGGAAAGACATCATCTGAGATCCACTTACTATTTGTAGTACCTCGTCCAAAGAAGGAACAGGGTAGTTGTCTTTTTCAGACGCCCGATTAAGGTTGCGGAAGTCCACACATAGCCTGATTTCTCCATTTTTCTTTCTGACAGGGACCAAATTTGCCACCCAGGTAGAGTGTCTGACCGGAAAGATGATCCTGGCCGATAGCAACTTCTGTACTTCTTTATGAATGATTGGTTCTAACAAAGCGTTGACAGGTCACTGCCGCTGGCGGAACGGCTTCGTATCGGGTCTGAGAGGGATGGTGTGTGTAATGATCGACGTGTCATAGGTTTTGAGGTCATCATAGCTCCAGGCTATGACATCGTGGTACTTCTGTAATGCCTCAATGATCCCCCGTCTTTCTTCGGGACCACATACTTTTCCTATGAACACGCTCTTAGCCTCGCCAGTTGTTCCTAGGTTGTAAGTGTCACACTGACCGTTGATGGTATCCTTTTGGGCCCGTTGATCCTGTTCCTTGATCTGATCTAGGTCAAAGATTCACTCTAGTTCCACCATGCCTCTAGGGATGGTGTTGGTCTTCAGGTTAATGATTCCCTCTATATCTAAGTCCGCCTCTTGAGGTTCAACTTCGTCGATTATTTGGGCAGCAAACACATCTGAACTGGTGATAAAATCCAGGATATGTTTATCATCAGTAAATACCTGAAAATTGGCTACATTGTCCGGCATCGATGGGATAGAAGTGAGTTCTACCGTGAATCACTTGAGGCCGGATAGGGACAAAGGTTGTAGCGTACCTACTGCTTGTGCCAAAGCATTGGCAGTAAAGTTCTGAGCACGCGGGATCAACTGGATGTTGAAAGCATCCAACCCTTCCAGCAGGTCCCATACGCGGTGTCAGTAGTTAGTGAGTCTTCGGTCATAACAGGAATATAGCTTCCTGACTTGTTTTATGACCAACTCGGAATCCCCGTATACTTGAAGCATCTTTACATTCTTTCTTAATGCCAGCAAGAGGCCCAAGACCAAGGCCTCATATTCCGCCACGTTGTTGGTACAATAAAATTACAGTCTATGCGCGGAAAAATAAGACTTACCTCTCGGGCTGATCAATTTGAAACCCGCCCTAGCTCCGTGCTTGGATTTAGAACCGTCAAAGCGCAGTGTCCAAAACCTGGGAGAATTCTCGAATGCGGGGGTAACGGGAACTGCCTTGGCATTTGGTGGGGGCAGCATCTGAGTGACCACTTTGGGAACTATAGAGGCGGACCTTGCCCGTCCGTTAGGCATGAATCTTGCGCCGTGTAGAGGGATAGCCCATTTTTGTGCATGTTCAATTGCTTCTTGACATAAGCAGCAGTCGAATTCTGAATGAGCGACATTGTGTACCCGACACCAATTGGGGAGCAGGAGCTCTTGAAGGTTCATCCGATTTCCAAGGCTGAGCTGGTCACGTACGCACTTGGCCATAAAATCCTGAAAACCATTGAGCAGGCCTTGACCGCTACCATCTCCCAGCTCTTCGTCATCGGACTCTATGAGCCTTTCAGTGCTCGGAAGAGTGTTAGCAAAATTAGCGGGTGGGCTACATAGTACGAGTAGGACCTCGCTCGTTGATTCGCCCTCACAATCTTCCTGCTCATTCAGGTATGCTGCCGGGGAATAGTTTCCCAGACTGGTTTGCACATATAACACCTCATTGGTGTTGTTATATTCAGTGATCATAAATTTCATTCGAGGTTCCCTGTCAATCCGGATCTGATTAGGCATTCCTTTCCATGGGAGCCATATGTGAGAGTAATCCGTGGCAGTGTACCCATTTAGTGCCCTCATGAAATCCCTACCCAGGATTATACCGTAGGTATCCGAGATGTCAGCTACCTGTATGTCAATAGTTTGTTGGATCTTGGGATCAGCAGCAAGTTGCATTTGGATCCTGTTGATCTCCCCAACTATGCTGATTTTGATTTTATCGAGCTGCGTTACCTTGCGATGTGAAGGAGTAGGTGTTATTCCTAGTGCCTTGCATACAGACAGAGGCATGACGTTGGCTGAAGCTCCGGAGTCCAGCAAGTAATTGTGAAGGTTTTTTTTGAACATACGGATGGTGGTTAGGAAGGGAGGGGTCTCGAATTTTCCTTGGAACAATCCTCCCGAAACATCCACCTGAGCGACCTGGGTCCTTTCCCTCTCACTGCATCTGTTTTGGGTTGTCGCCAGGGTAGTTTCCCTTTCGGGCTGCTTGTCCGCCTACTGAGCTGGTAGCGGGTCTGTCTTGCTGCCAAAAATTTGCCTGATAACCGGCTCATTCACCTGATCACCAAAAGAAACCTTCTTTGCCGGGACTTCTTCTGGGCTTTTCCACTGTGACGGGGTCCCATTTATCATTCGAAAGAAGGCACTCCTAACTGCAGACACCTTTAGGAGTTCGAAAGCAGACACGCTTAACTTTACCTTTTTAAATTCCTCAGCAATATACTCCCCCATCCGGTCAATCTCTTGGTCATTAGAAACGTTCTGGGAGGGGTTAGGGGCTTGACTTTGGCTGGCGCCTTGATGTTTATTTCTGCTGAGGTATCGCGCGGATGTAAGCGGGAAACCTGGGTTATTGCTCGCACTCGGATCGGGAGGGGTACTGAAATTATTTGGCGGCATGGAGGTTGTGAAAGGTCCTCCAACATGGCCTCCTGCTTGCCTATTCCTAAGGTTATAAGGAGCAGTCCGTTGGTGAAACATTTGGACCTCGTCCTCCCGTTCTTCCCCTTCGTCGTCCTTGGGACCATTATCTACTGAATTGAAAAGCTGAGCCAAAGGACTTTCGGAACTTACCTCTCGTGGGGAGACGTTTTCCAGTTCAGGGGCGTTGCATTCGGCCTTTGGGAAGGGGGCCTGATTTAATACCAGCACCGAAGCGTCATATGGGTCGGATGGAACGATGTCTCGGCATCCCGAATTGTCGACCACATTCTGAACTTCCACTTGGAAAATTTCGGCTGCCGTTTGAAACTCTGGACAATCCAACTCGGAATGATGGCTGGTCTTGTGTATGTGACACCAACCGGATAGGGCAACTTCTGCCAAGTAAACCCCATTCGCGGGGTTGTCGTTGTTACTATTATTTGGCTGATTAAGAGGGGTAGGAACACCACTGTTATTGGGGCGTGTATTCCACGTACGGTTCTGCCTTTGGAAGGGCCTCCTGTCCAAGCTTTGACCTGGGTTCTGATTCCTGTCGTAATGCTATCCTGATGATATGCCCGCGTCCCGATTGTCCCGATGATCACGATTTTCCCTATTAAAGCTAGCCTGGATGTTTTTCTGTGATGTCTACAGTTGATTGTTCTGATTCCTGAGATACGTCATCTCGGTTGACATTTTCTTGACCATCTCGGTGAGCTCATCAATCTTGTCCCTTTCGGAACTACTTGGTTGTGGTGCGCTATTTTGAAGGAATACCGGCTGTGCGGCTGGTTGATTCTGATGAGCGGGAGGGAACTCTGCTGCTTGAAGGTACGAGGGTACCTAGGGTGCCTGCGGGTGTAACGGTTGCTGCTGGGGTGATAGGTACTGAGGCATCGGGTACGCCTAATTCATTGGCTGCCCAGGATGCAGAACCATAGGCAACTGTGGAACCGGATTCAGCAGAGGCGTTTGATGCTGCAATGCTTGCGTTAGTCCCTGAATCTGTGCCGGGTGCGCGATTTGCCCAAGGGATGGTAACGGACCAGATATATTTTGCCCCAGATCCGTACTAGCAATAATGGCCTCAGAATACGCATCCACCAATCTAGTGGGTGGTGGCCTCATCCTTTTTACCAACGCCGAAGTAAGGTTGTCCAACGCAGCATAGTAGACTGGTAGGACAGCGGCATCATTGAAGATGTATGGTGCTTGTAGCCGAGTGTACGCTCTGTGGAAGTGATCGTTGAAGGTGCTGATTGGTTCATTGATTTCCCTTTGAACCGCCATGAAATGCCGGTATGAATCTGCCGGGCTGACCGGGGTCTTAAACTTCTGTAGGAACGCACTCTTCAAGAGATCCCACGTGCTGATAGTTCCGGCTGGTAAGTTGACATACCAGTAAAAGGCCTCTTCTCCCAAGGAATAAGGGAAGAGCCTGCAAGCCACATCCTTGTGCATGATCTGCATAGTTTTTAATGCAATTTCAAAGATCCTGATATGCTCCTCTGCTATCCTCTATGGATCTCAGGAGTTGAACTTTGTGCAAAAATTCTCAAGATTTTTGGGCATATAATGGTAGAGGTTGAACGCAAGGGGAGACGGGTTATTGCCCAGCCATGCCATTGGAAGAGGTGGTGGAGGTGGTGGCACTAGGTTGTTCCGTATTTGAACAGGAACAACAACAGCTGGTGAGGCAGCGACTAGGCTGGGGGATGCGTTTAGTTGGGGTGAATTGGTAGCTTTGAAAATCTTGGTGGCGGTATGAGCGGAAGGTGGATCTATGAGTGAAGATGAAGGGGGTAGGGATGAAGGGATGATGAGCTGCTCTCTGGAATTGGTAACAGATGGTCCCCTTCGTTTAGCTCTCTTAGCTCGGATGGGGGGCTGTAATTCCTGCAATTCTTCCTTCTGTGGTGTAGATCTCAATACCCGGTGGAACCTTTCGGGGGAGAATGACTCAATTCGATCCAGCTTTATGATCCAGAAGCTGCCCTCCTTCTAGCGCCAGTTCTGTTGATGGCATTTTTTATGCACTTTACAACACAGGTAATGCATAGGTGCGTTACCTCTCTTGAAAGACAATCTTCCACAATCAAATCACATAAACAACTGAAATATTCCAAGCACTGTCAAGACCTGACATCCGAGAGACCTTGGGATAGTATTCTGCAATTTGATTGTGGAAGATTGTCTTTCAAGAGAGGTAACGCACCTATGCATTACCTATGTTGTAAAGTGCATAAAAAACACCATCAACAGGCATGTTACTCGGAATATCCAACAAAGAACCCACGGTTGCCATAGCATTTGTAGCTCTATTCTGAATGCGTGGTATTTCTTGAAAAGTTATGTCCTTGAAATATTGTTTGAAACTATCAACCATTCTCTTGTAAGGGGCAAGCTTCTCATCCTTAGTTTTGCACTCATCATTTACCTATCGGATTACCAGTTCAGAGTCACCAAAGACATGTAGGCTCTTAATGTTCCATTGTGCTGCCATTTTCAAGCCTGTCACTAAGGCTTCATATTCTGCTATATTGTTTGTACAAGGGAAAGCGATCTTGAATGATTTGGGAATGGTATCACCTTGAGGTGTGACAAATAAGACACCAGCTCCTGAACCACGATTTGTATGTGACCCATCAAAGTACAGTTTCCAATCAGTTTTAATGTCAATGTTGAATAGAAATTCATCTGGAAAATCTACCACTAAGGGATGATTTGCAATCACCTGTCCTTTTATAGCCTTCCTCTCGACATACTCAATGTCATTCTCACTAAGTATCATGAGCCATTTAGCCAATCGGCCTGTTAAAGCTGCCTTACTTAGAAGGTATTTGAGTGGATCAATTTCTGCAATTAACACTATTTGTCGATTGAGCATGTAGTGCCGAAGTTTTTGGGTAGCAAAAACTACCGCAAGACAGGCACGTTCTATGTTGTTGTAATTCAATTCATAGCCCACTAAGGTATGACTAATGTAATAGACTGCTCTCTCATGACCTTGATCATCTTTTTGTGCGAGAAGAGCCCCTAATGCCAACTGAGTTGCTGAAATATATAAGATCAAAGGCTTTCCTTCTATAGGTGGCATTAAGACTAATGGAGTTAGCAAATAGTCCTTGATTTGTTGGAATGCTTCCTGGAATTTAAGCGTCCACATAAATGGTACTCCTTTCTTGAGTTGATGTTGAAATGGATGAATCTTATCTGCCAGTTGTACTATGAATCACCTAATTGACTGTAGTCTGCCCTGTAGAGTTCTGAGTTGTCCTATGCTAACTAGAAGAGGCATTTCTATGATAGCTCTTACCTTCTCTGGATCTAACTCAATGCCTCTTCGAGAGATGATATACCCTAACAGTTTCCCCGATTTGACTCCAAAGACACACTTCTTTGGATTCAGCCTGACATTGTAGTTCTCTAGCCATTGGAATATCTTATTTAAAACCTTTAAGTGAGCTTCTCTTGTTTCTGATTTTTCTATAATGTCATCGACTTAATCTTCCATGAGAATGTGTACAAAGTCATGGAAAATTGTAGTCATTGCGCATTGGTAAGTAGCTCCTGCGTTCTTAAGCCCAAAAGGCATAACATTCCAACAGTATGTGCCCCATGGACACGTGAAAGTTGTCTTATGTTGGTCTTTAGTTGCTATTTTAATCTGGTTGTATCCCGAGAAACCATCCATGAGGGATAGCATCTCATACCCCACTGTAAGATCCACTATCATATCTATATTCGGCAAAGGGAAGTCATCCTTAGGACACACCTTGTTGATGTCTCTAAAGTCTGTGCAAATTCAAATGCCCCCAGTTGGTTTAGTCATGGGTACAAGATTCGATATCCAATCTACATAGTCTATTGTCCTTATGAATCCTACATCCAAGATTTTCTTTAGTTCTGTCTTGACCAATAGAGCAATCTGCGGGTGCATTTTTCTTAACTTTTGTTTGACTGGTTTGATGCCTGGCTGCAATGGTAAATGGTGCAATATTAGATCTGGATCTAGCCCAGGCATGTCAGCATACGACCATGCAAATTTTATCTATCTCTTTTGGAAGAAGTCCTTAAACTCAGGTTTTTCTGTCTCTATTAAAGAAGCTGCAAAATATACCATCTTTGGATTCTCTTCTGTACCTATGTTGATTGCAATTGATTCTTCTACTAGCATCGGTGACTTTTCCTATTCAATAGGGAGAATATTTAAACCTCTATCCTTGGGTGCCTCAGGGAGGTTTTCGCCTTTGGATACGTCCTTTATTTTGAATTTTTCTTCATCCAAAGGTGCCTTTCGGTTTTCACCTAGGGACTCATCATTGTTCTTTTCATTGTCTTTTTTCTTTTTATCCTCATTTTTGTGACTAGAGGTGTAAATAAACTCCCCAAAATATGCTTTATCATCCAAGTCTATGGTAAAACCAACTTTATGATCCCCTCTTGGTATGCCTTCTCGAAGTCCCATGAACTCAGCAATTGCTTCGTCATTCTCGAATGTGTCTAAGATAGGTGTACCTTGTTGATCCTAGTCTATAAGTTCAGGATATATGAGGGGCATGTCATCATCAGAGTTTTTAAAGGTAGCCACTAACAGGGTGAATAGTGAATGGTTGACATGGTCACAGAAGTTCTAGACTAACTCTTGCTAGGTCTTTTCCTTATGGGTAGGTAAACGTTGATGTGGGACCATTGCTTGGGATAGGTCATTAGAAGATGGCGGTTCAGGTGCCCAAGATGCATGCTTGAGTTTTTCCCAATAATAGATCTTATGCCATTCTTCTTTGGACAAATGTTTCTTAGGACAACGTCTAGATGGTTTGGGTATAGGTTTCACATTTAGGTCCAATTCTCCAAATAGTGTGTCTATGCTCATGGTGCTGGTAGATGAAAGGGAATCCCATTCACCATCGCTTGAGTAAGGTGATTCATCAAAGATTGGAGGGTTGTCATAAAATGGGGGAGGTGGATCATGAGATGTCTCGGTGTCTGCATAAGAACTCACTTCCTCTTGAAATAGTGACAAAGTACTGGAAACCCAATTCTAAGTGGTTGACACCCTAGCCCTAAGTATTTCGGTCGTGGGTGGACAGTAATCGATTCCGTCATTCCATTTTGATGTAGCCCTAACCCACTGTGCCTATCATAGCCTTCCTTTTGCATTATGTTAAAGCCTTTTCCATATTGGTTCTTAGCTATTTGAATGCATGGGGAGGGGTATTCATGTTCTTCTTGATACAACCAGGAATCACCTTGGTCCACAATTTCCTCGCTTAGCTCTCCCCATTTGATCAATGTCGTTGTAGGGGGAACATTGAATATGACTATTGACTATATTCTATCTACCATAGGTAGGCCATATGCCTTAGGTGGAATCAGTTGACTGACACAGTATGATGCCTTTATACGATACTCGCCAAAGCCCTTGTCTTGGATTTCAAGTTTAGGAGTAGTTGATGGAGGTGTGAATGATTTGGACTTAGTGAGATGTGATGAGTCAATGTATTGGGATGAATTGGATGATGAAACTTCTTGATTAACTGGTACTTGGTGTTGTGGAATTTCCTTTAGGCTTGTACAATACTGAAACGGATCTGGATCACCATCAATAGTGATCTCGGTGCCATTATGTGGAAATTTGAGACATTGGTGATACATTGAAGGTACAACTTTCATTGCATGTATCCAAGGTCTACCTAACAACAAATTGTACGGAAGAGTGAGATCCAAGACTTGGAAGCTGGTGTTCATGATTGCTGGACCAATTCTGATAGGGAGTGTGACCTCTCCTTTGGATGATCTTTCCTCATCATCGTAAGCCTTGATGACTATACTCTTAGAGGTATCTACGCAATCTTCTGAGAATCCTAATGCCTTAACCAATTTTAGGGTACATAGGTTCAAACCTACTCCTCAATCTACCAAGACTCATCTGACTTTGGTTTCATGGACTAAGACTTCAAGATGTAATGGGTCATTATGATCAGATTTTTCTATTCGAGTAATCCTGTTGGGAAAATGTAGCATGGTGCAAATTGGTTAAATATCCCACCATCTCTTCGAAACAATTGACATCTAAATCAGTAGGGACAGTTGTGTTCTGCAAAGCTTTATCGAGAATGGCTCGATGCTCAGGTGATAAGGTCAATAGTTCCAAGATAGATATTTGCACAGGGGTTTTACTCAATTGATCAAGAAGGTTGTACTTGAACTTGGAAGCTTGTGTAGATGGCTCAGAAGAAGGACCTGGAATAGTGATCTTGGTTCTGCATGTGTTGACACCACATTCTGGAGGCTTCTTAATGGTGAAGGTATCGACATGCTCATCTGTAGTGCGGAGGCTATTTATAATCTTTCCTTTTCCATAGTCAAAATTGGTGTTTGCGTAATTGGTTGATGGATTGGTCTTAGGTCCTAAACCAGAGGCTTTTCCTTTTGTGTGGTCATGTAATGGGTCCTCGAAGACCTTATGATCACTGTTCTTGGTGTTTTTCTATCTACCGACCTCTATGGTTCCGTTCTCAACAAAGTCTTGGATAATGCCCTTGAGTTGGCAACAATTTTGTAGGCTATGTCCTTTTATTTGATGATATTCACAATGGGCTTTGTCATCCCACTAGGAAGGTTTAAATTTTCCAGGATCATATTCTCTTGGTTCCAACGGTTTGATGAGATTGTGTTTAATCAATTCTTTGTAAATAACCTCGATCAGTTGTCCTAGAGGAGTAAATTCAAGTGTTGGAAATCTTCTTTGAGGTCGTTGCTGCTATGAATTTTGGAGATAGTTAGCCATTTGATCTGGATTATCCATTGTTTCTTGACTTTGGTTGTATCCTCTCAGTGTGATAATTGGCCTTGTATGTATGTTTTTAGCATCGACAATGCCATCATTTGTAGCATTCTTGTTTCTGGACAAGAATTGTCTTCTATCATTTGGCATGTTTTGATTTTGGACAATAGGATTCCTACCTGGTACCTTTATTTCACCTTTGTCAATAAGGCCTTTCTCAAGGATGATGCCTTTCTGTACCAAGTCTAGGAATGAGGTACAACAATGTACTCTTAAATCACTCTGCAGTTTTGGATTGATGTTCTCTAGGAATATCGTGACCTTTTGTTTCTCTGGTATCTCAACTGGACATCTGCTAGCTAGACTTCTCCATCTATGAAAGAAAGTGGTGAAAGTTTCGCCATCTTCTTGTGTCGTGTGGCACAAGGTTGTTATTGTTATCTCATTTTCTATGTTGAAGGTGAAATGTTCGACAAACTTTTCAGCTCATTCTCCCCAAGAGCGTATACCATATGGTAGTTTAGAAAACCATTCCAGTCCTATCCCAACAAGTGTTCATGGAAATAGTCTCATCAGATATGTGGGGTCATACGATATGTCCATGCATGTTGTTGAGAACTCCCTAATATGTTCTAGAGGATTCTTTTTCCCATTATACTTAGGCAAAATCGGTATAATGTATCCATGGGGAAAAGGTGTCATGTAAAGCGCTTTGTCAAATGGACATGGACATAAGTCTTGTGCTGAGATAGTTCATTTTCCTGACATAGACATATTATCCATTTGTTGTTGGAGAGTTTGCATTTGATTCTGAAGGACATCGACTTGTGTCAAGGACATGGTGTTGGCATTGTTCAGATCAATGTAGACATTCTGATATGCCATGTTTTGCGACAGGTTGTGATTTGGTGAAGGAATATATCCCGTTTGAATAGTCCGTTGTGGGATAGGAATATATCCTATTTGAATGGTTTGACTTGGTGGAGGAATATATCTCGTTTGAATGGGTTGACTTGGTGGAGGAATATTCCCTATTTGAATGGTCTAATTTGGGATAGGAATATTCGTACCCACCTTGGATCTCTTACCAATCGTGTTGGTGCCAAAGGGGTTGGATGAAGTTGCTCTTGTCGTAAATTGTAAACCTTGTGTTATGTTGAAAGGGGTTGTGTTTACAATTGATGATGTCTGAGTTGGTATGCCAGTTGGTATTGCTGCGGTGATTTGGGGCATAGAACCACTTGATGTCACTATTTGCATTGGTTGGGTAGATGTCATTTTCAATGTGTGAATGTCAAATCCTGGTGGTAGTGTGGCACCTTCTACTAGCAATTTTGCTAGATAGCGTTGGGGATCATTTGCCAAGCACTCATCCATGAAGGATGCAAATTCAGGATCTTGGACTGCAGACTCTATGTCTTCAACAAAGACTCATCCATTGGCGTCTCTAGTGACAAATTTATCAAGCAATGGTTTGTGTGGTTTGTTCTTCCAAGGTGGTTGAGTGCTGAAAGGATTGATAAAATCGTTGGGGTTTGCCATTTCTTTGTGCCTCTTTTGAGACCTTGTTTCGACCATAAAAAAAAAGTTGCTCAAAATGGGGTAATGCAGACTATGCCTAAGAACTGATATGACCAATTTCTATGTTTTTGGATTTTTTGGACAATAAGGATGTTGCTAAAATGATTTCTAGAAAGACGTATACTGAGATGATGTATGGTAAGATGGACAATATGTAAGACCTCGTGTAGACTATGATTCTAAAATGGGTATAACCTACCTCCTATGGAGTAAATGCATGCAAGGATTTGTTTTGACCAAGGAACCTGATTGTAGGACAAATGATAGTTGACAAGGTGAACTTTCCAAACTAGACTTGTTGAGCTGAAAAGATTCACTAGATAAGACTAAGGTGACTAGGTTCGATGAGTGTGACAAATCGGGACATGAATTTATCCAAAGACGAGGAAACTTATCTATGCTGTGATATGCAATTTCCTAGGGAGTATCTAGATGCATGCAACTTAGGATGACAATGACGAAGACGTGGATTGTAACTAAGATTTTCGAGGAAGTATCCATATGCATGTGACTTTGGATGACTATGATGAAGACGTGGATTGTAACTAAGATGTATATAACAACCTAATGGATGCAAGATTTTTGAGCAAAATTTTGACAGTTTCTGTTCGGACTCAGTTTGCAGTTTTGATTGTTCTTTGTTAACAGGCAGATGCGGTTAACCTAACAGTTGTTTTTCCGGATTTGACAGTTGTGGTGTTTCTTACAGTTGCGATCTTTCCTATGATAGTTGTGGTTTACCAATTCACATGCGTTTTTCCTATTCTGGACTCTAAAAAACTAGTTTTCCTGACAAACACTTGCGGTTCGGACTTTGACACGTGCGACTCAGGATGTGACAGATGCACTTCGAAACTTTGAGATTTTGAAAATTATGATAGACAGATGTTGTTATTCCCCTAATAGATGCGACTCGCTAATACAGATGCGATGATTAAACTGACATATGCGACTCTGTTCCTGACAGTTGAAATTTTTTTTCGAAAGTTGTTTGACTGACTTTGTTTGTTTGATCATGATTTTGGAAAATACAGCAAACAACAAACATGGCATTAAAGTATTTTTAGTTTTGTGATGAATGGACTGTTGAGACTCAAAAAACATTTACACCCTAGGCCTTTAGGACAGTACTTGTTGAATTCTTACTTGGATTTCTCCAGCTACGCATATTTACGGTGGATGATTAGTAGCTTGACCCCACTGGCTCCCCTCCACGGCACTCACTTATACGGGGCAACCAAGCTATAGTACCCATGAATCTCCCATGGCATACTTTTCATCTCTACATGTAAACTATAAGATTGTAAGATGGCTTCACAGGTCCAACCTACTGCACCAACAAGTAGATAGGATTTTGGTAATTCTACAACAAAGCTTTTAATTCGGGCATTTCGTTTGTGGGACACTAACCAACGTCGGTGAGAGTCCATTTCTTTCCATCTCATTGGATTAGTGCATGATTCTTGGGGTTTCCCCAAGAATCCACTTTTGTATATCGGCTGGAAGTCGCTTGGCTATAGCGTGCTATGGATTTGAGTCGTCTTGGGGTGAGTACTTTTTCCCACCAAGACAGGCCCAAGTTCTAGAGTCAGTAACCGTTTCTTTTACACCCAGAATCACATGAACGCGCAAGGGGAGAGGATACTTCAATTACTAAATCGTGGGGTTATAAACTAACAATGCAGACACGAAAAACACTGGTAAATTATTAAGCCCAAACGAGATTGTTTACACTACCAAGTAGAAGTTCATTTTAACCCACAAAACGATTATCTATCTACCAAAACAAAAAGCAGGCTAAAATGATAAAAGCATTAGGTCCTGCATGCAAATTTGTCAGTAGTTCATTGTTTGTCTTTGGTTTTTGTATTGTCTTCTACGCTTCGTCCTGCAAACACTTGTTATTCCACCTTGACACAACTGAACCAAATATTAGCGAAAATCCAAATCATGAAAAAAAAGCGAAAATCAAAAAATGGATGCACAAAAATCGATAAAACAAATAAAAATCTTTACCAACCAGATGCGGCTTTTGGAGCCACAGATGTGGTTCGAATGGTTGCAGGTGGTGCGGTCAATGGAGTGTCTGATGCGGTTCGAAATTCATCTACTGGCAGATGCGGCGAACGGTAGGCGGATGCGGTGATTGACAGGCGGATGCGGCGATTGACAGGCAGATGCAGCGATTGACGTGGCAGATGCGGTTCATAAGTACGGATGCATCGCTGTTTTTGACAGATGCGGTTCACTGGATGGAAAACCTACAAAAAAGAAACAAAAAACAGAAATGGAAAACGAAAAGATTTGCGGATTTTGAAGTGTGTTCACGTCGGGTTCACCAAATGTAACTCAAGATTAAATCTGTGGTTCAATCTACAACTAGAAATAACAATATTAACCCTAATCTAAAATCAAAACTAATCTAAAATCAAACAATAAAGAATGAAATTTGAAAACATAAATGTAAATTGAATTGATCTCACCGAATAATGTATTCACCCTTTCGAATTAACTCCATTGCTCTTCTCCATTTTGCCTTTTAAGTATTCTTTCCCTCAGATTTTTGTGTTTGAATGCAAGCATAACTTCATCGAGTGTCTTAGCAAAATATCAAAGATTGTTTCTTCTCAAAAGTGTATAATGATTTTGGGAGAGAGGAATAATGATAATGACAGGCCATTTTATAGATTTTGTGTTTTCAAATGATCGGCTCAGATTGAAAGAGAGATCAACGGATGAGATTGATGAATGTCATGTGATGAGTTATGTGATAGATAGAACTTGAGTTAGAACGTGAGTTCAACTACAGGTAAAGACTAATTTTAGAACATGAGTTCCAATCTTCATCTTCAAAAAATAAAAGAAATAGACTTTGTATGCAAAAGCCAAAGTTAGAAGTTGGAGAATAAATGCATGTGAATGCAAACTTGAGTTAGTTAATTAAATAAAGATATTTAATTAATAAATATAGATCATGCATATGAGTTGGAACTAGTTAATCGACTAGTTGTGACGGAGAGTTCTCTCATAGAGATAACTCGAGTCAGACGATAAGTGCATGTAAGAGATAACTGAATGTTAGAGGAATGTGACATAATTAATTAAATAATGAATTAAATGTTAATTTAATTCAACATTCGAAATATGAGACTTTTAATTAAATAAATAAAGTAATTTATTTAATTTGGCTGTTGAAAAGGATAAATGAATAATTAAATAATAAATATTTAATTATAGATGAAAAGGGGTTAAATGAATAATTAAATAAAGATATAAATATGAATAATTAAATAATAAATTATTTAATTGATAGATAAAGGGGAAGAATTAATTAGTTCGCAACATAATTAAATAAATATGATTTATTTAATTAATTAAGTTGAATAAAGGATGATTATGAATTAATGAATTAATTAAAAAGGGTATTTAATTAATAGAGGAAATATGTGTTAGAAAGGCAATTAAATAAATAACATTATTTAATCAAGACGACAGACTATAGAAAATTATGTTGAAATGTGTACTCGTAGGCCTAGACCAATTTTCGGTATCTACATAAACAATACCAAGAGATATCTATCTCAAGTCATCTATCTAACTTATGTCACAAATAAAATATAGCTTCCTTGAGACTAATATTTGTTTGCATCTTTTAGATGGATACATTGTAAGTGTGAATAAGTAACAAAAGGTAAATACACTTCTTAATGAAACATTATATCAAAGATTCAATAAATAAACTATGCTAAAGCAAGAATCTATTAAAAGCGTCTCATTGTTTCCTATCTCAAAATATTTATTAAATCATAGAGGGCTCTCATATTTGGTAAGCACTTGTGATTGCTAAAATATCAATCTAGAGAATGGAAGGATGTTAGATGCAATGAGGTGATGATTGATGATATCTAATTGATAAAAAGAAAGCTACTATAATCTATTCTGACATCAAAACTAATGGATGAAAGCTACTGTAAAACTACTATGCAGCTATGATTATGATTCTAAATTGCTATGACCACTATGATGCTAAGATGCTTGATTTCTTGATTGCTTGATGCTTTCTTGCAGAGTAAGATTACACAAACTTGGGATATTTTTCTTGTTGAATGAGGTTGTATTTATAGATTCATGGCAACACATTTGCATATGGGTAGCACAACAATGGCTTGGATTCAATTTGGAGGATTGAATGGTGAGAGATTGAGAAGATTGAGAATATTTTGGGAATTGTTCCTACCCCATGAAAACACCAGGCAAGAGGATAAGAAGAACTGATGGAAGAGGATGCAGGAGTTTCCTGCAAATTTATCTTCAATTTGTTTCCAAATTTGCCCATGAAGATTGAGTCAATTAGTTTAGACATAAATTAGACATATAATATCTAATTTGATTTGTGCAAATTTTGAGTGAAAATAGGAAATAGCTGTAGAATGTAGTTTTTATTGAATATTTGGATTTATTCAATTTAGGTAAGAATATATTTAATTTAATAAAACAAACTATAGAAGTCTATTTATTTATTTAATAAATATGGAGGAAGTGTGATAATTAAATAAAACAATGTCAGAAACTTGTTTATTTAATTTAGATGATGATGTGATTAAGATAATATAATAATTTAATAATGATAGTTAAATAAATTTGTTTATTTAATTAAGAATAAATAATGTAATAAAGATAGAAGAAATAAAAGGTGAACTATATAAATAAATATTTCTATTTATTTAATAGTAGAATAATTTAGGGTAATTAATCAAATAAGTCATATTTAATTAATTAGATTCTCTAGACTAATTTTAGGTGTACACATTTTTCCCCTCTTTGAAGTGATGTGTTTACACATTGCTTCAAAGAAATTTTGTTGCTGCTACCAGTATTGACAAAAAAAATTTAGTATGCCCTAGACTTGCCCCAGACATTGATTTTCAGGTGATTGATGATAATATGCCCCCTCGAGAGATAAATTTATTATTTTATGATTTTTTTGGATTTTTTGAAATTTTTCAATTTTTATTTTATTTTTAATGATTTTCCAATGAGTTTATGAAGATTTGATGAAGATTCAGTGATAAAATAATTTATCTCCTGATATTTGATGTCGAAAACTTGTCTTTGGATGAATTTTAATTAATCTTTTGATAAAAATTAATTAAAAGTTTAAAAATCCCACCATAAACCTATATTTAATAACCTATATAAGGTCAAAAGAGTCTTTTTCAAATTCATTTGTGCATTTGACCTTTGAAAATTTGTGAGAGAGTTATTTGAGACCTTGGAGCAAGATGTCGATCCCTTACCACACCCACCAATTTGAACGAGTGCGACGTCATCAGCGCCCGACTGCTTATGGACCTCTAGTACGTACCCCTAAACCTCCTCATAATTTGTGATTCCTTGTTTTGCATGTTTTTTCCATGATTCTAAAAATTAGCACTTCAACTAGGTTTTTTAGCACTTTGATAGGATAATTTAGCGCTTTGGTGAATTAGCGCTAGGATAGGATAGTTTAGTGCTTTGAATATTTAAATTAGCACTTTGAGATTATTAGTGCAATGGTAGGATAGATTATCACTTCTAATCATTAATTTAGCACTTTGAGGATTTTAGCGCTTTGAGAAACTGTTTCGGCGCTTTTGTCTGATGAAATAGTGCTTCCGATATTTTTGTGTTTTGAATGCCTGTTGTAGCGCTTATGACTGATGAAATAGCACTTCCGATATTTTAGCACTTTGAATGTTGGTCTTAGTGCATTCAAGTCAGATTTGCAAATTTTTTAAAATTTTGGTTTTGTCGATTTTGATCATGTCAACCTTTTGGTTTGATATGATTGATGATCTAAATAACCCTGATGATTGATTTTGCTGATAGATAAGATTTATTTTCATGATAGGTGAGGAATAATCTCATTTGTGTTGAACCTCATGATAGGTGAGGTTTGGTGATGTTTTCTCATGAATTTTGATCAAATTCATATGAAGAGCTGATTGGATTTGATAGTATAATGACCTTTGATTTTTGACATAGTGTACTAATTTTTGAATCTTTTATGATGATAGGAGTCTCTTGATAACCTCCATATTTGAGAGTGTTTCCCATGGACATTTTATTTTATTCCATAGTTGACACCAGATGAGACACAGATTATTATTCGATGTGGACTTGCTTCTCTTCTTGACATGCCTTAGATTAGGATTAATCGAGTTCTTCTCATAGCTTTAACCAAGCGATGGCATAGTGATCATAACACCTTCCTCTTCCCCACTGGCAAGATGACTATCACCCCAGAGGATGTCTGGCATATTCTACAGATACTGTTTGTTGGAGAGGTCATTGTGTATGATTCATAGGAGGTTGGCAGGATAGATGCACTTCATAGAGTATTTCAGGATGAGCACATTAATGGGATATGGATTCCATGGCAGAAGATGGTGGACTCATATGCAACCCTACCTTCATTTTTGGCAAGATTTATTGGAGGGTTCCTTTGTCCTGATCATGGGTCAAAGGGACTATCTGTCAGATGGGGCTAGGTTCTTGAGAGTATGATTGTACACGAGACCCGATATGCTTGGGGGATGTGCATGTTGGAACATTCGTATCATGATTTACATTTAGTTGTATATCTGAGAGGGAGGAGCTTATCATTTGGAGCTACCTTGCTTTAGTTTTGGGCATGGGAGCATATTGCTATCATGCGATGAGTGCCAGTTCGTGATAGGCCTGCTACTAGGCCATATGTTTTTTAGATATAGAGTTCGACTTACCCAGGCTAGGATGGGTAAGTTGGAGCATTTGAAGCACATACTATATGACCTAGAGGTAGTGACCTAGTGCCAATATATGGATTGTGATCATTGGGATGAGGATGATGCAGAGATGGAATACTTGTGTGATTCTATGTATTTGATTGGACGGACTTGTTTTGTTCTAGAGAGATTCCTACTACAGAGGGTTTACAAATAGTACGGTATTGTGCAGTGTATGCCTCAGGGTGTTGCACATTTTCAATATGGTAGAGTGATGTACCAGATTGGGGGTCACATTTTTCATATGATACCTTAGTAGATGGATGTTGTGCCTTACAACCTTCATTCTAGGACATACGTCGTGATATTACAGAGGCTCCAGTGACAAAGGAGTATGTGAATTTTCTTGCATTACATCCATGCCTTTAGATCACTATTCCGGATGAGCTAGCAGTATTACCTATAGAGGAGGATGTTGCGGTTGCATGTGGTCAGTGACGGAGGTGAGTGGAGGATGTGGTGGAGGAGCAAGCCATAGATGTTGAGATGGAGGATACTGGTGGAGAGGAGCAGGCCGTAGATGTTGAGGCAGAGGATATCGGTGTGGAGGAGGGTAGTGGTGAGGATAGTGAGGAGAGTAGCAGTGACGATGGACATGATGGAGGGAATAGTGGTAGAGGGGTTGTGGCTGGTAGTATAGGTCCATCCACTAGTATGCCTTGTAAGAGGCAAGCATCCGATACATCTTCCTCAGAGCATCAAACATAGATTACCACCCTTCAGGTACAGATGCAGACTTTGCAAGGGCAACTTATGTAGGCTCAGGGTTTACTTGTATGGAATTAGATGTAGCTACAGACACAGGCACAAAATCATGCATAGGCCTTAGCATAGGTACAGGGACAGTTGGCAGCTATGTAGAGACAGATTGCCATATTGACAATGGAGAGGGACAGTACTAGGCAGATCACAGACTGGGCACAGGGGATTGTCGAGACCTTACAATGGATAATCGATGGTACCATCGTTGGTGATTATATGAGGGAGGTTCTCTATGTTGGTCAAGAGGTAGATTTTTACAGAGGTCATTATCACAATGCAGTCCCTATGGAGTGGACAGTTAGTTATGCCCCTTCCAGACCTAGTAGGACACATACTAGGACGGTTAGCGAGGTTGTGATGCAGCCTCCACGAAGAGATCTGAGAGATCCTGGTGCTTCTAGTGGGGGATTTACTGGTCCTAAGATGCCTGCACCATCTGGCAGTAGCAGATCCTAGCTGCCCCTATATGATTTTGTGTTATACTTTTGAGACATGATGTATACTTTGATTTAGTCAGTTTTGATGATATATCTCTTTTATTTCAAACTTCATTGTATACTTGACATTGATGATTTATATGATTTATATGATATGTAGTAGACTTTTATCGATCTATGGTGGTTCTATCATGATTCTATGATGGATGCATTTATTTTCCATGTTCTATATGCCATGTGATGATTTTTTACGTGATATGTGATGGAAGTATTTATGATCTAAATGATATGATTTGTTTTTATGATGTTCTATTAAATGTTTATGTATGGATAAATGATGCATGGATGATATATAATGATTTGTGTTTTTTCCTTAAAATAGTGTTTTTTGTGTAAATGTAAAATTTATGACGTAATACATGGATGATAATGATGTATGATACAAAATGAGGAATTGATGGGAATGTAATGATATGATGTTTGTATGATAAAGAAAATGATGAATGATATGGTGTAATTAATACGATGGTGATGTAATAAATGTATGATAATAATGTATGATAATAGAATTTGAATGGATGGCGTACTCAATGGATGAATGCAATGATACGATTTAACCTTGAAACTTTCTTTTAGAACTTTTATGTGACGTGGAAAAATATGATATGACGAATGCACAGCTATTTGATTCAAATGTATGAATGGTGAAATAATGAGTAACAATGCTTTCTAATGTATGTAAATGAAAATGATGATGCACCTATATGGTTATGATTTTTTTTGTTTATGTCAAGTATACTCAATCTTATTACTAGAAAAGATAATCATCAATTTGAATCCTTTTTGTAACAAACACTCTGTAGATGTAGAAATTGTTATGAATGCAATCTAATTTTATCATGCAACTAAATGCAAAACTATTGGAATTTTTAATAGTGCTTTTGTGCTTTGTATCATAATAGAGATTTTAAGATGTTGAAAGTGAGTACAAGTATCAATGGTATAATTTAGACCATTATGACCTGAGTACGACTTCCATGATTTTTAATATTGCAAGTGAACACAAGCATCTAGGTATAATTGAATCGAGATGACTTGATCATTTCTTGCATAAATAGACAGAGATCAATCATTTTAGTGTGTGAATTCTGAATGTCATCCGTGATACATTCGTAGAGCACATCCCATGACAATCCATACATTTAAATGATTAATTTACGAACAACTAACAAATGAAAATACCATTCTTCTTCCTTAATTCTCTGGGTTATTACATCATTGAGTTACTCCAAAGAAATGATAACAAATAATTGAAAATACAACATATCCACATTTTACTTAAAATGTTTCAATCATTATTTAGATTAGATCATCCATCTTGATTTTGTGATGTTTTTTTTCCGATTTTCAAGATTTTGACCAAACCTAACCTACTAGCCTATCGTAGGGTTCTCAAGGGCTGATCAAAGATTAGCCTTTCCTATGGTATACACATAGAGACCATGTAGTTCGATTGACACAAACTCATGTTTTTGGCTTTTTGAGATTGATGTTTTTGACTTGTTTTTGGGATTTTCTAATATCATATGGATGGCTAATGTGTTTCCAATGGTGAATGATGTTCCATGTTGGGTTGTGTTTCAATCATTGTTTTAGTTACGTTTATCTGAGATTGTTTTATTTATTGTCCCCAGTGATGTGTAGATGTTGTCCTCAAGCTAGGGTGAGACATGACTATTTTCAATGATATGATAATGGATGCAAAGTGATGGTAAAATTAACAACCATGACATGTATCCCAATAGATGTTGAGAGCTGGTTAAATCACAAATAGCGACCATTTCCAGGTTTTCACTATATGTTTTTATTGCACTTTTTCATATTTTTATGATCTCTTCTTTTTTTTCTCTTTTTTTTTTATATTTTCCTATTACCAAGACGCCTATTTTCCAAGTTTTCATCAAGGAAACCATTTTTTAGAAGTTTGAAACATGCACTAGGTGATTTAGGCATAGTATCTTCTAAGATGGATACTATTGAGAGGTTCATCAAAAAAATCCCCTTCAGGTGTTGATAGCTAATAAGTGCCTGATCCATAAACTAATATGATGACAAAGGGACCTAGCCAGTTAGGTTCAAAACTCCCTTTCTTTCCTCTATCCTGATGATTTCTAGGGTTCTTTTTTAGGACCAAATCACCAACCTAAAAACTCTAGAATTTACCCTATGATTGTAGCTCCTTGACATTCTTTGTTGGTATGTCATTAGATGATTGATAGCTTGTTGATGATGCTCATCCAAAAATTCTAGTTCTTGAAGCCTAGATATTGTATAGTCCTCATCTGAAATGATTCCTTTGAGTGATACACGAAATGATGGAATCTCTACCTCAATGGGTAATATGGCCTTTGATCCATATACCAAGGCATATGGTGTAGCTCTCGTTAGTGTTTTGATGCTATTTCTATAGGCCCATAGTGCAGGATTAAGCTAAACATGCCAATCATGTCCAACATCATTAACCATTTTCTTGAGTATTTTCAGAATTGTCTTGTTAGAGGCCTCTGCTTGGCCATTTCCCTAAGGATAATACGGTGTTGAGAAACGAAGTTGGATATGAATTTTTTCTCACAATTCTTGGACATCCTAGTTTTTTAATGGTCCTCCATTATCAATGATAATGGACTGAGGTATGCCATACCGACATATTATGTAGTTCAATATGAATGACGAGATCTGTTTTCCAGTGATAGTTGTGAGAGGAACTGCTTCTATCCATTTTGTAAAGTATTTTATTGCTGTGATTATGAACTTGTGTACATTGGATGAAGACAAATTTATCTTTCCTACCAAGTCCAGTCCCCATTGACAAAAGGGCCATGTTGATGTGAATGGGTGTAATTCTTGAGTTGGTGCGTGGATCAGATTACTATGAATTTGACACTATTGGCACTTCTTGACAAATTGATAAGACTCCTCCATACTTGGCCAGTGATACCCTAAATGAGGGAGTTTATTTCCTAGAGTTATACCACTTGAATGAGTTCCAAAAATACCTTCATGAAGCTCACGTAAGGCTATCTTAGATTTGTTATGTTCTAAACATTAGATAAGAGTACCATCTAGACCTCAACGATAAAGTATGTCAGGCGGATTGGCGGATGAAGTTGCATTTTTGGTTTCTGGAAAGATCAGGGGAAAAGATGTTGTCTTTTAGGTACGCATAGATTTTTTCATAGATGGAGGATTCAATGGTATCTGAATGGTATATGGTTTGGAATTCCAAACTATTATGAGAAGGATTAGATACTTGTTCTACCAAAAACTCATAAATGACCACATTTCTTTGGCAATTGTAAAAGAGAAGCAATTGTCACCATAGCATCTGTCGCTTTGTTTTCTGCTCTTGGAATTTGGTCAAATTTGATATTTACAAAGTATTTTTTGAGATCATCTATTAGCTACTTATAGGGCATCAAATTTTTATCTTTCGTTTGATATTCGTCATTTACTTGACAAATGACTAGTTGAGAATCCCCATATACTTGTAACTCTATGATTTTCCATTCAATTACCACCTTGACTCCAATGATTAATGCCTCATACTCTGACACATTAGTCTTGTATAAGATCTTGGGATAGTATGTCATTGGGGTGTAATAAACAAAATTCCCACACCAAATCCTCTTTGTGTATATGATCCATCAAAGTAAAGCATACATTGTTGTGTTGTTACTATAAGAATGTCTACGTCAAGAAACTCTATTGTCATAGGTCGATCATCTATTAAAGGAGCTTCAGATAATTTTTCAGCGATCACTTGACCTTTGATGGCTCTTCTTTCCACATACTAAATATCAAACTCACTTAAAAGCATAACCCATTTGGCCAGTCTACCTGTTAAAGCAGCCTTACTGAGTAGATATTTAAATGGGTCAATTTTTTCTATGAGCCTAATTGTGTGAGTGAACATGTAATGCCACAACTATTAGGTAGTAAATACCACAAGAAAACAAGATTTCTCAATGAAGTTATAGTTTATTTCATAGCCATTCAATTTTTTGGTGATGTATTAAATGGCTTGTTCCCTTACTTCATAATCCTCTTGTTCCAACAGTGCTCCTAAAGAAATATCCGTTGTTGTAATGTATAGTATTAAAGGTCTTTCTTCTATAGGTGGCATGAGAATGGGTGGTGACATCGGATATTTCTTTATTTGGTTGAAATTTATTTCACACCCATGATCTCATTTGAACACAACATTCTTATGCAATAGATGATTAAATGGGTGAATTTTATCTGCCAACTAGGAGATAAATCTCTTGATTGATTGTAGCCTTCCTTTTAGTGACCTTAGTTGACTGATGTTTCTGGGTGGTGGCATTTCCATTATTTCTCTTACCTTTGTTGGATCTACTTCAATACCTTTTTCTGAGACTATGTATCCTAAGAGTTTTGTTGATGTAATCCCAAAGACACATTTCTTAGGGATTAGTCTGACATTGAAATTTTCTAGCCTTATGAAAATTTTGCCCAGGATATCCAAATGTCCTTCTCTAGAATAGGATTTAGCTAGAATATCATCCATGTAATCCTCCATAAAAGTATGCATCATATCATGGAAGATAGTGGTCATTTCTCTTTGATAAGTTGCCCCTGCATTTTTCAACTTGAAGGGCATGACATTCCAGCAAAAGGTTCCCCATGGACATATGAATGCAGTTTTCTCTAGATCTTTTGGTGCTGTGTTGATTTGGTTGTATCCGAAGAAGCTATCCATTATTGAAAACATGGCATGGCCTATTGTTAAGTCTACGATGATGTCAATATTAGGCAATGGGAAATCATCCTTGGGGCATACCTTTTTTAGATCCCTAAAATCTATGCATATCCTGATACTATTATCTGACTTTGATACAAGTACAATATTTGATATCCATTCGGCATAATCAATCGACCTAATGAATCTTGCATCCAATAACTTCGTTAGCTCAACCTTTACCATTAGTGCGATGTGTGGATTCGTCTTTCTCAATTTTTGTTTTACAGGTTTGATTCTAGTAGGCAAAGAAAAATGATGCATTAAAATACTTGGGTCTAAACCTGGCATATCAGAGTATGACCACGCAAAGTTAATGCTTCTTTCCGCAAAGAATTTGATAAATTTAGGTCTTTCTTGTACTGTCATAGATTTTGCTAGATGTAAAATCTTTATTCTTTCTTATGTTCCAATGTTTATAGATTGTGTAGGTTCCACCAGAACTGATGATCTTTCATGGTAATGTTCTAGAAGGGTGTCAAATCTCCCATCTTTCAGTTCCTCAAAGAGGTTTTCACCATCCGATGCATTCTTTATTTTTTCTTTTTCAAGATCTAATGCTGCCATAGAATGGTTTTCACCATTAGATCCATTATTCCTATTTTTATTTTTGCAACTAGAAGATTTGACACCCTCCTATCGAACCATGTTGTTATGAGAGTTATGGATAGAACTTGTATTAGGTTCACAACAACAAAGGAAATTTATGATAGCATCATCGTTTGTAAATATGGGTACATTTATAGGTTCAATGGGTTCCCAGTCGATAAGTTTGGGATGGACTAAGGGTAGGAAGTCATCGGATTGACTTGAGTCAATGGCATCAAGGGTTTAGACAATTATGTCATCAAAGTTGTTATTAGGGATATCAAGATCAATGATGGTACCTTCATCAAGATTATCTAGTTCACTCGATGTCTATTCATCCTCACTTGAGTCATCAATATGTTGTGATCCTAATTCGAGTGGTCTAGACCCAGAGCTCTATCCCTCCTCATGTGTAGGTGCATATTGTTTTATGACATCAATTTGGACATCTGTGTAGGATATATCAGAATATAGATCCCATTCATATTGATTTGAATCTATTTTACAGCTATCTCTTACTTGAAGGATTCTTTCAACTACCTTCTTTATCATTTCGCGTTTTTCTTCTTTTGAGTGTCCTAGTCTTGTCTTATCTTTTGAATGATGAGTAAGAGGCTGAATAGGTTTTATGATGCCTTCTTTCCTTTTTCCAGCAAGTCCCTGTCCTTCATAACCCTTTTTTTCTCAAATAGCCTTTCCTTTTCCATACCTATCTGTCTTGATGTCGATGTTTCTTCATCTTTATACAACCAATCAAGGATAGCTTTGTCTTCTGATTCATCCTCTATAGTACCAACTTTCACAAATATTTCCTCTATAACTATGGTAGGTTATGATGGTTATCATTTAATCATTGATGGTTGTCCATATGACTTTGGAGATGGTATCAATTATGAAAGATTAAGAGCATGCTCAATTGAATATTGTCCCATGCCCTTATCTATTAGTTGGACCTTTCCTTGGAATTTTTGTGATAGAGAATTTTGGGGATCCTTATTGTATGTTAATGTAGTTTCAACAGTACTTGTATCTTTTGATTAATCCTTTTTCTCAACCCACTTGGATGTAATATTTGGATGTTTTTCTTCATTTGATGAATTTGAAATGCATGCTTCCCTATTGTGAGGCACAAGGGTGTCTTGAGAGATTTTGAGTGTGTCACAATGTTGAGGATTGTTATAATCTACTGATATAGTCACCTCCTATCCATTAACTAGAAATTTCAAACATTGGTGATAGGTTTAAGGTACTACTTGCATTTCATGAATCTACGGACATGCTAAGAGTATGTTGTAGGTTAACTCTTTTTCTAGTACCTGGCATGCTATATTTTTCATCATTGGTCCCACTTGAATGGGTAACACAATCAATGCTTTAGAATATCTCTCTTCCTAATCATAAGCCTTTATTGTCATTTTTCTTCAGGTATCAATAGCATTATCTAAATACCCTAGTGCATAGATTGACTTTAAAGTACAAATGTTCAAACCAACTCCCCCATCTATTAGGACTCTTTTAACTTGATGCTTGTGGATCAAAAATTCAATATGGAGGGTGGTGTTATGTGGATGATTAAGGGAAACATAATCCTATTCAGAGAATGATAGACAGTGTGGCATGGTCAAATGTCCCACCATAGCCTGGAATTGGAAAACATCTAGGTTGTTGGGTACTATGGTGGCAGCAAGTGCTTGCTCTAAAACTTCCTTATGTGATGGTGATAGTTTAAGGAGTTCAAGTATTGATATTTGCACTGGTATTTTTTGAATTTGGTTGACAATGTTGTATTGACTTGGAGGTGGAGTTGTGTTTTTAGGCATAGATCCCTCTAAAATTACCTTGGATTGCCCCCTTGTCATTACATTAACCAGTTGATAGTCTTGTCTTTCTTTGATTTTTAAATCATTTATATGATTGTCGGATATTTTTATGCTTGTGATTAGATCTAGTAGTATAATTTCATTGGTTTTTTTGTTATCCATGTGATTACCAGTGATAGTATCACTTTCTACATCAAAAAAACAAAAGATCGTACTATCGTAGACATGATTGACATTTTTACCTTTATAATTTATGGAAGATGATGCTCCCTTGTCATAATTTGGTAAAGGGTCTTTAAAATTTGTATGTTCATTGTTGTTTTGATGCTCCTCTATGTATACCTTGTTGTTGTCAATTAGATCTTGAACTATATGTTTTAATTTCATGCAATCATTTGTCTTGTGTCCCTTATTGTTGTGGAAATACAATAATCTACATCATTCCATCATGGTGGTTTGACTTTTGGATCCCAAAATCATGCTTCTCGTGTAGTGATAAGACCGCTTGCAACAAGATCCCTCATTGTTGATTCCAATGTTTGGCCTAATGGTGTGAATCTACACCTTTTTGATGATTTTTGATATGTTTGTGGTTTTGAGTCTTTGTTGTTTTGATTGATATTTGACTTGATGTTTTGGTTGTTATTCTGGTTTGTCTTTGTAGTAGAGGTTGTTAAGTTGAAAACTGGCTTCACATTTTGTAAATCATTTACGGTTTCGCTGATCCCAGTATTTTTGTTGTTTTGCTAGAATTTCGATTTGTCATTGTTGGTGTATTGATTTGAGGAGTTGGTGTTGTTTGATTTTTCATTGTAGTGTTTGATCACCCTTCGTTTGACCAAAGATTCTTCGATTTTAAGGCCATTTTCAATCACCTTTTCAAATGTTGGAGGACATTGTAATTCGAGCCTATAACTCATCTCATCCGTCAAATTGTCTATGAATAACTTCATTTTTTCTTCCTTGAGTATGGAGCGAGGATACCTAGCAAATAGTCTTCACCATCATTTTAAAAAGGATAGGAATGTATCACCTTGGTTTTGCTTCATGTTATAGAGATCCTTTATTGTGATGTCATGTTGGATGAAAAAGAATATTAGGATATGAACCTATTGACGAGCTCTTCGAAAGTTCATATTCTTGGTTGTAGTTTGGAAAACCATTCCATGCGTTGACCTCCTAAGCTTCATGGGAATAACCTCATTAAGTAAGTTTCTTCCTACACAAATTCTAAGCTCATGGTCTTGAATTCCCTTATATGGTCGATCAGATCTATCTTACCATTGTATTTGTCATGTTTTGGTAATTCATAGTGTCTAGGGAAAGGTATCATGTCTATTATCGGGTCAAAAGAATAAGGAAAAATGTCCTATAATGCATACCTCTTTGTGTTTCCCTTTTTCATGTCTTGTAGTTGTTGTTGTAAGTTTCGCATTTGGCTTGTTAAGGCAACAACTGGATCTACATTTGGTGTGTGTTGTGGTATTTCGGTTTCAGTTGTTCTAGGTGCTTCTTTTAAGCGATCAAAATCAAAATCTTTGGGAAGTTTGGCACCTGATTCAGCTAGCATTAGGAGATATTTTTCCATGTCTTGCTCTAAGATCTTTTCCATACATTTATGGAATTTTGGGTCCTGTTGTGCTTTTTGTATGTCTCTTGTCGTGATTTCGTTCTTGTCATTTTGATTTAAGCTATTCCAAGGATTTTCTTCTACCATGGTATTTGATGTTTCAAGTTCTTCTTCTAAGAGCCTTTGTTTTTGGAACTTGGTGAAGATTGGCATACAAGTGTTTGTTTTTCCTACCAAACTTTGATCTTCTATGTTTGATAAGTGTCAAATGAATTTTAACAAAGTCAAATAGGATGATATATCCTATTGATGAGACTAGGTTAAAATCTGATTACTATGCCTTGTTTCATGATAGTAGGATCATAATATCCTGATAAAGAAACTTAGCTAAATACCAAGATTTTGGTTTGATTTGCTTGACACTTTAATAGTTTGCAAGATCTGGGTTTTAGTTGAAAAGAAGGTTAACTTGTAGGAACCTATCTGTTTTTGGTTTGTAGATAGTGTCTATTTTGAAAAGATAGTTTTGGTTGATAAAAATATGTGCTTTAGATGTTAACCAATCTAACTGATATGTTTGGAAGCTCTCTATTTTTTTTATTTTTTTAAAGTGCTAAAACAGAGTTCAGAAGCGCTAAAATAGAGCATAGAAGCAATATTTTATGTAAGTGCTAAAATAGAGTGTGGATGTGCTATGACAATTTTTCGAAGCGGGATTTTGTGGAAAGCACTAAAACAAAGGTCAGAAGTGTTGTGACAGTTGATTGAAGCGCTATTTTGTGGAAGTGCTAAAACAAAGTTCAGAAGCATTGAAACAGAGGGTGTAAGCACTACTTTTGATTCAAAAGCACTAAAATAGACCTTAGAAGTGCTAAAACAAACCTTGAAAGCATTAAGATAGAATATGGAAGCGCTACTTTGGATTTCAATGATTTTGTCTGATTTTTTTCTACTTGTGAAGAGATTGTTTTTCCGGATTTCAATCTTGACAAGATATCTCCACTAGTGATTTTTTGATGTTGGATGATAAGCCTTGAGATATTGAGTTTCTTTATTGCAAAACTTGATCTAGCTTGGTGGAGTATTCTATCATTGGTTGCGGGATGGAGGATTGATTTATGGGTTGACTATGATTATGATATTGTGTAAGAGCTCTTCTTTGGAAATAGGCTTGTGAATAAAGAGGCTCTAAGGCGTAATCACCAGTAAAACTCCAAGTGAAATTGTGATACCTATGTAGGAAATTTTTATGATGAAGCATGATTTTTCTACTCTGATACAAGAAACGTCTTCTTTTTAAAATATTTTTGTAACTAAGTAATTTCTTCAGTTTCTTGACTCTTGTTTTGAGGGATTTCTTGACAAAATTTTTGGATTTCCAATTTCTATTCATAAATTTCCCACCTTGATTTGGTTTGTGGTTTCCAGGATGATCTTTTATCTAAGTTTCGATGATTTAAGAACATAGCAAGAAAATTGTAGAGCAATTGTTTTTAAATCCTAGAACTTGAATAGATAGTGTATGTTCAAAAACCACGAATGGTCCTTTATTGATTTCCACTGTTTTTTCTTTAACAAAGATACACTTCAGATAGACTCACTCTTAAAGTCAAAAGGGTCATCGTTATAATCAACAATGTACATCTTAAAATTATGTTAACTCACATAGCTGTGTCACCCCATAGAGGGCGCCCGTGTTTTTGTCTTTTCTAGGTGTGTACTCAAAGTTGGATTTCTCGTCCCTTGAGAAAATGGTCCTTGGCAATTATATGGTGAGGGTCTTGGGGGAAAATTCTTCCGTCCCCTTGCACTACGAGTATTACAATGTTTGGTTACTAACTCAGCTGGATACTACACTATGGTTCTTAGATAGGGTTTCTGTGCGGTGCAGCAAATGATAAACTCCCTCATGAGAACTCCCAATATTTAGACCAAAGATGTTAGGAATGGTTATCTTGCACACTACTGTCGAGTTGGAATTTCATCAACAACTCGTATTTGTTTAGAGTGGGTAGGAATCCTTGGCTTTAGGTGTTCTCACTTAGGTCGTTCCCATAGGGTGAGTACTTTTTCCCACTACAGTACTCCTTCTAAAGGTTTTTAACAAAAGTGTTAGATTGCATGAAAAAGGAAAGGTTGAGTTTGGAACTTGGATCACCCAGTTAAGTGGAGAGCATAAACCTATTCAACACACAAGCACAACAAATAATGATTTATTTTAAGCCCAAAAGACAATGCACTAATCTAAGTGAAGATGTTGCTTCACAAAATCAGGCTACTCTATTTAACTAATGTGAAAAAATATGATGACTATCCTAGGATTGGTATATTTGAATTACTTGTCTACCCTAGGATTGATTATTTTTAGTCCAAAAGTATAACATTCTTGCCATGGTCGCATTGGATCTAGGTAGCAAAAACAAAAATAGAAGCACTAAAACAGATTTCTGAATCACTAAAATAGAAATCAGAAGTGCTCTAGTTTAGATCAAAAGTGTTATGGTTTAGATCAGAAGCGCTATAAAATTTACTAGAAGCACTACAAAAGTTTTCCAAAGCGCTATAGAATTTTTGAGAATAGAGACCAACTGTCCAGAACATCTGGCAATGTGCTGAAATAGGCCATAGAACTACTATAGTTTCTCCCTCAGAAGCACTAAAGAAATGTTCAAAAGTGCTATAGTTTATGTTGAAGCACTGAAATAGAGATCATAAGCACTAAAGTTTGCCTTAGAAGTGCTATAGTTTTTGTTGGAAGCACCAAAAAAACTCTCGATCATGCTAAAATAAACACGCCAGAATCTTGTACGACACTTTTCCAAGAAAAATCATGAAATTATGGGGTTAGGCCCCACGGTGGGAACTAAATTGTAAGTGTGAATAAGTAACAAAAGGTAAATACACTTCTTAATGAAACATTATATCAAAGATTCAACAAATAAACTATGCTAAAACAAGAATCTATTGAAAGTGTCTCATTGTTTCCTATCTCAAAATATAATTTATTAAATCACAGAGGGCTCTCAGATCTGGTAAGCACTTGTGACTATTAAAATGCGGATCTAGAGAATGGACGGATGCTAGATGCAATGAGGTGATGATTGACGATATCTAATTGATAAAAAGAAATCTACTGTAATCTATTCTGACATGAAAACTGATGGATGGAAGCTATAGTAAAACTACTATGTAGCTATGATTATGATTCTAAATTGCTATGATCCCTATGATGCTAAGATGCTTGATTGCT
Organism: Sequoiadendron giganteum; assembly: GCA_007115665.2. NCBI lineage: Eukaryota > Viridiplantae > Streptophyta > Pinopsida > Cupressales > Cupressaceae > Sequoiadendron > Sequoiadendron giganteum. The sequence continues at coordinate 539,689,928 of CM021107.1, read as the reverse complement.
TGATTTCTTGATACTTTCCTACAGAGTAAGATTACACAAATTTGGGATTTTTTTCTTGTTGAATGAGGTTGTATTTATAGATTCACGACAACACATTTGCACAGGGGTAGCACAACAATGGCTTGGATTCAATCTGGAGGATTGAATGGTGAGAGATTGAGAAGATTTTGGGAATTGTTCCTACCCATCAAAACAACAGGTAAGAGGATAGGAAGAATTGATGGAAGAGGATGGAGTTGCTTGCAAATTTATCTTCAATTTGTCTCCAAATTTTCCCATGAAGATTGAGTCAATTAATTTAGACACAAATTAGACATATAATATCTAATTTGATTTGTACAAATTTTGAGTGAAAATAGGAAATAGCTGTAGAATGCAGTTTTTATTGAATATTTGGGTTTATTCAATTTAGGTAAGAAGATATTTAATTTAATAAAACAAACTATAGAAGTCTATTTATTAAATAAATATGGAGGAAGTGTGATAAATTAAAAAAAGTTGGAAACTTGTTTATTTAATTTAGATGATGATGTGATTAAGATAATAGAAGAATTTAATAATGATAATTAAATAAATTTGTTTATTTAATTAAGAATAAATAATGTAATAAAGATAGAAGAAATAAAAGGTGAACTATATAAATAAATATTTCTATTTATTTAATAATAGAATAATTTAGGGTAATTAATCAAATAAGTCGTATTTAATTAATTAGATTCTCTAGACCAATTTTAGGTGTATACAGGATGTATTTGAGATATTTATGCTAGTAAATACATATTGTCTGATGGATGTAGAAATCTATGGATCTTGCAAGGTATCATTGAGTTCTATCTTATGATAATATCAAGCGTTTTCTTAAATTTTAATAAGAGTGACATATATTGAACAACATATGTTTCCTCCATCATTGAAATTTACTTTAATGTTGAGAGAGTGCACTACGAAGCTTAGATTCATAGTTGAACCACTCACCATAAAACTCGTGAGTTTTTTTGAAAAATGAGTTTTTACAGGTTTTACTCGCCAAAAACACTCACCTGTACTTTTCCCAAAAACTCACCAAAAAACTCATCGTTTATTTGCAAAAACTCAGAGTTTTTCAAAAAAAATTGGCTGCTCAGTAAAAAGACCCCACAGTCGGAATAAAGGAAATTTTGGTTCATTTGTTGCCTCCACCAATTTCTCTTCCTTAGCAAAAACACTCTCCCATGAAGGTTTGTGTGGTTTTGGAGGTCTTAATTTGGGAGCGTGCCCAGGGCGCTACCCCGGGACCCCACGAGGGGCACTGCCCCTCAACTCCATTGGGGGCATTACACCTAGACCCCACGATGGGCGCTGCCCCTTGACCCCACTGGGGGCGTTGCCCCCAGACCCCCATGAGGGGCATTGCCCCTCGATCCCACTAGGGGTGTTACCCCCAAACCCCCACGAGGGGCGCTGCCCCTTGACCCTGTTGGGGGCATTGCCCCTAGACCCCGATGAGGGGTGTTTCCCCTTGACCCCATTAGGGGCATTGCCTTAAAACTCAGATTGAATTTGTTTGGTTTTCTAGTTACTCTCCATGTCCAAGTTTCCAAGTTTTCCTACAATTCTTCATCTATAATATTGTCTAGTTCTACCTCTCCCCTAGTTTTCACTAGACATGGGAAGAGGAAGGTATAAATTTGTAAAATATATTAATATAGTATTTACTTTCAATTTTACAAAAAAAAAATTATATTTTCATTTTGTTTTAGACTATCAGTATCAGCACATTCCACATGAGGTTTCCATTTTGTACCGAATTCACTTTCAAATCAATCAAATACAACTAGACTCAACTTGAAGTTCTATGTACTCATTTATTGACTCATTGGATGCATCTTATCATTGAATTTTGCAAAAAAAGTGCATTTTTATTGAAGTTTATGCAATTTTTTAAGTTGCCAAGTTTTTTTTGAGTTTTTCGGGTTTGTCGAGTACTTGCAATTGGCGAGTTTTCCAAATATGCTTAGATTATTTATTTTTTAGATGCCATGTCTGAAAGTTATTTATTTTGTCGATCTAACTTGGAAGTTGCTTCCAACCTTTCTCATAATAAATTATTATGATCACTTTAACACTGGGAACATGCCTAGTAGTGCTTGGAATCAAGTCATCTTGTCAATTTATTTGCCTTACCATAGTATCATGGCCCTTTGGACTCAAAGATTTAAGCAAAAACTTAGTTTAAAGCTTGGAAAGAATACGAGGGTATAGAGCATAATGGTTACATGATATAGTCATAGTGCATATTGATGTTAGTTTCCATTGGATACGACATGAATATGGATAAATATAGGAAAACCGTCTTTATGTTGACATACATGATGATCTAGTCAAATTCATGGACCAATTTAAGTATTTGTATGCAAAAGACTTAAAAATCTTGAAAGGCTTGAATAGGCATAAGGAAAATGATGATATTCCTTCTAAATATTGGATAGTATTACACTCATTGCCTGTTCTCATGGCTATTGGAGATATCTACAACTACCAAATAAAGGAAAGGTTTTGTTGACTTGGTTTAAATGCATGGCTCTAAAGTGTTCTTTCATACTCTATAGCTTAGAACACATTATTTTCCCTACAAAAATATTATATATAGTGGTATATGAGGTTTCTAATTATTCAGGAGTGATTCCTAAACCAAGGAGAGTCAACCTAAATGAGACAATTGCATCACAAGACCTTGGTTAACTTTATTGTATAGTCAATATTGGATTTAAATTATTTAACAAATCCAAGAGAGGGTTTTTTCCACACATATTTGTTTTCCTTTTTCTTTTCTTTCTACCATCAACTGATTCAACTCCATTATCAGTGTTGGGGCCCACCTATTGATAATCTTTATGGTCTTTGAGGAAGATAGTTCATTTTACTTTAGGTTTTGACTACTATGTGTGATCTTTAATGTTGTTGTGGTGGTCTTTTTATTTTATGGTTGGTTTCACTTTTACATTTCTCTATGCCTCATGCTGAGTAGTAGCCCCTCACATATGCTCAATATTGTTTTCCAGTTTGTTATAAATTCTTTGTTCAATTCTAAATTTTGATTGTATCATATGCATCTTGAAATTGCAGCTATTCTTTGGTTATTGACAAGCAACTATGTGCCAATTTGTTATTTATTCGAGTATTGTCTGGAACTAGTACTCTAGGTGGATTATTTGAATGATTTGTTTCATTATTCTATTGTCTTCATCTTTATCTAGTCAACTGGAGAGCCTTCCTACTATGGTATTTGGAGTATGGTTTGATGATCCTAGTTTGCAACTTGAAGCAACAACTCAATTTTGGAAGCTACTATCAATTGGTAAATTTGTTTAATTTATGTTACTTAGGTTATTATGAATTAATTTTCATTTCACTTACATGACACTGATTATGATTGATGCATGTTTCTATTAACATAGCGTAGTCCTCCCATTGAGGAAGTTATTGAAGCGGGTGTGGTACCACATTTTGTAGAGTTTTTGACAAGGCAGGACTTTCCCCAACTTCAGGTTCCATTCACAATTTTTTTTGAGCTTTTCTAGGTTAAATTTTGTTAGAGTGCACACTTTTTTTTGCTAATCTTATCATTATGTCTTTTGTGCATGGGTTTTTTCGGTGAAGAAGAGGAACATAAGGCATAAAAAAAATTGAGTTCTATTGGTATTGCTCATTTTCACCATCTTTTACAAAAATTGTGACATTGTTTTTCTATTTCTAGGAAAAGGATTCTTTAAGTACTTATTCAGTTTTTTGGCTTTGTTGTTGCTTGTAGTTTGAGGCAGCATGGGAATTGACAAATTTAGCTTCAGGCACATTTGATCATACTCAAGCAGTCATTGACCATGGAGCAATACCAATTTTTGTACAACTCCTTAGTTGTCCAAGTGATGATGTTCAGGAGCGGGTTAAATTTTGCAAACTATTTCTCTTCTTTGTCATCTGAATCTATATTTATGAGAATTTGAAATTTATTGCCTCTGATATATTGTTGTCCTGATGTTTTTGTTAGGTTGTTTGGGAATTGGGTAATGTGGTTGGTGACTCCCCCAAATGCAGAGATCTAGTTTTTTCTCATGGTGCTCTCATGCCACTTCTTGCTCAATTGAATGAACATGCTAAGCTTTCAATGTTGAGAAATGCAACATGGGCTTTGTCTAATTTATACTGAGGGAAACAACAACCAATGCTTGAACAAGTATATCAATTCACCCATGTGGGTATGTGTAGGATCATCATGGAAAAAATAGGCCCTTAAGCGGCAAAAAATTTAGAAAAATCAGAGTTAGGAAACTTGACATAAAAATTTGAATAAGTTATCTATGTTATTTCAAAAATATGTAACAATAGAATCTGTAGCAAATTGAATTTGGTTTCTAAACTACTAGGTTTAAAAATTTAAAATTTCAATGCTGTAGTACTTAAATTTCAGGAAATAAATAAGAAGTAGGTGTCTGTCTGACCACCCTAACCACAATAAAATGATAATATGTTTTTATAAGAGTTTAGATATAAGTAGAGGACTCATGTCCCGATGTGATGCATATTTTTTTGTAATTTTTTTCCATTTAAATAATTAATTATGATTTTTTTATTATAACTTTTAAAAATTAGAAAAACTCAAATGTCTGACCACCTTAACTTGGTCAAAACTTCATGAAATTATTATTATTTTTTTTTTAATCCTATAGTATGAAAAGCATAGAATTTGACACATGTTTTGGATTCAAAAAATGTGATACCTTTTAAAAGGTATAGATGTTTTTCAATCAACCTATCAATCAGGACTTTATTCGTAATTCAAATAGAAAATGAAAAATATTTATTTATTAAACTCAAAGTAAAGCATAATTTATATTGGTGGAAATCTAAGAATATCCTTTAAAAACCCTTTTTGTTTCATCAATTTTAGGTTAAAAAAAAGTCGTTAGCCACATACCCATCAGATTGCCACTTTTTGGCCCATCATGATCCTGCACATACCCATGTTTTTCCTTGTTTTAACTTGAATAATTTTTATATTACTATTTTTTTCAAGTACTTGCTAAATTATGTTTTTCCCTTAGAAAAATCCTGTTCTACATACGCTTGAGTGGCTTATTCATTTGAATGATGAAGAAGTTCTAATAGATGCTTGTTGGGCTCTGTCTTATCTCTTCGATGGGACAAATGATAAAAGTCAAGTTGTGATTGAGATTGGTGTCTGTCACAGGCTTGTTGAGCTCCTATTGTAAATTTAAATAGTTAGTTTTTATGGTAGAGATAGGTGTTCTATTTCCCTTCATTGTTAAACAATATCTTGGGTAATACTTTCCTAGATGCTAGTTATATATTAAATTGTAACGCACCAGATATAATGGATGGTATGACTTAGATTAATCTATTTGGCTCCATGTTTGGATTTTTATATGTGTTTATAACATGCACAATTTCTTTGTTTTGGATATTTTGAAAAATGCATGTATTTTTATGTTTACAGCCATCCCTCTCCATCTATACTTATATTAGCTCTTCGAACAATGGGCAATATTGTAACTAGTGATGATTTGCAAACTCAAGTATAAGTTTATATTGACATTTTCTTTAGAATTTCATATCAATAATTAATTATTCTTTTTGAAAGTGTATGATGTTGTCATTGTACTATTTCATTGACTTATATTATGGTGTTTCATTTAATTTCAGTACATAATCAACAATCAAGCACTTCCTTGCCTATTAGCTCTCCTAACCCATAATCACAAGAAGAGCATCAAGAAGGAAGCTCGATGGACCATTTCAATCATAACCATAGGCAAAAAGGAACAAATTCAGGTCTTTCTATTTGTTATCTAGACTAGAAAATCATTTTTGTTGAATGGTGTGAAACTAAATTATTTTTAATCTTGATAATGTAATTGATTCTGTCATCTGTGTACATCTCGATAATATCTTCATTTTTATATCAATATATATGCCCTTGTAAACAACAGTTCAAACAGGTTATATTGTTATATTATTTTATCTGATAACACTATGCTAAAATTATGAAGCCATAGATTTGTTTTGAACATTTTTTATAATCAAAGTAGATTCTTGTCAAGAATGTATTTTTAGATCCTTTTAATATTCCTCTATATTACTTGAGAGCCACCTATGAGGGATTACATGCCTTATTGTGTAGGCTTTGAAAGAAACGTCGTCATGACTTAATCCTTTTCTTGATTGATAATGTCTTTCCTTTCAAGCTCACACGATATCTATATGTATCTATACTTCAAAATAAAATGCTTGATGCCACATCCTAAAGGTGAACTAATTTTTGCAATGGAAAATACATACAAAAATTGAAGTCATAATATTATTATCTTTGGAGGACTTATGTAAATGTTTCACAATATATTGGTTTAATGCCATCCATGAGTTCATTTAATTTGCATCTGTATAATGTATGCAGATTTGCATGGGCATTGAGGTTGGTTGGTTTCTGAACTACTTTGATAGAGTCGCCTATTTTATGTACTTCAACCCATTTGGAGCAATTTGGTTTTTCCATTGGTTGTAACTGACGATGTTCTTGTTTCCTCTATATAGATAATTTTTCCTTTTAGTATTGAGAAGCTACCTCATATTCCAGGGTGTTGATCTCATTGGTGCCAACTTATCAGGTGCTAATATTGAAGGAGCAAATTTGAAGGTATGAGATATGACAAAAAAATTGTAATTTTTTGTATATATTGCATTAATGATTAATTGATATGCTAAGTTGTTTGTTATGGTATGGGATCAAGTATGGGTATAGCGTTCAGGTATGCTAGTACAACACTTTGTTTTCTTGAGTACACTATGGCTAGGTATAGCGGTATTATATATCATACATAATTGAAAATTTGTTTGATATATCATATAATAATAATAACATTTGAATCTATGATAGTATGATACTTCATCATTGATCAATGGTAGTGATATAGATAATATCAACTATCAATTGATAGTTCAAAATTTTAATATTATGTCATATATGTTCAAGACTCCAAAGTCAAGATTCAAATGAAAATCATTCCAATTACAAAATGTGAAAATAATATAGTAGAATATTTGTATTTTGGTGTTCAATCTTCTATCAAAATCATCTAGATCAAAGTAATCACTTGGTTCAACATGATTTGAACAACAATATAATGCAGTGTCACTTCCATTGGGTACATTATGTGTAGGAACCTCATCATCTTCTGCACTTTGAAAAACTCTACAATAGATACATCCAAGTTGGCACATTGAGGGGTTATACCCCAATTTTTTGATTTCCCTTTCCTTGTAGTCATCTTCCTTATTTGATAGGAGACACAATTTGGAATGGATATAGATAAAGTCTTCTAATTTGTTGCAGCCAATGATTGAGTGGATAAAGGAGCATATACTTCAATTATGCTCAACCAAAGAACTTGCAACCCCGTGACTGAATAGGTAACATCCTTGTTTCCATAAAACATGCAAAAAATATGTTCTTTCTTTTGTAACATATCTATCCTATCTTTCTTTTGTAATACATCTATCCTATCAAGAAAATGTACTCTAATCAAGTTATTAATTTTTCCAAATTCAAAAATGATTACTATATTTTGCTCATGAATATGTTATTCTGTATAGGAATTTGTAGCAATGGACTCTATGGAAATAGAGTTCACATGTGTACATGTAGATTCTGATGAGTTTATGATTGTTTCAGAGTTGTTTGCACCTGCTATGGTTTTGTATAACAAATTCAATACTAATTTTAGGTTTTAGCTCAATAACAACAAGAAAATAGCCATAACAACCATTCTATTGAAAAGGAATAATTAAATCTATCATTGTACGCTCAAGTGAGGCTTACCATATATAGTTAGTTAATTTTTCAGGGGCACCTTTCCACAAAACTATTGGTTATTAAAATTAAAAACTATCATAACAAGATCTAGTTCACCAAATGTTTCATAGACTAATAAATTATCAAGCAACTATATTCCTTGATCTTCTAAATTGTACAAGATAAAGCTCAATTTTCTAGAACAAGGAAGTGGTAAAACATAGATTTTGTGGTTTCATGTCATCTTGCTAATGCGTATAGAAGTTTCATGGAGTTTGTACGTGCAATTTACTATAGTTTTTTTCAGATATAGGTGCCAATTCCGTGGCAAAGCATGTGCCGTAAACACTACTTTTCAATATTCTAGAGATTTCCTATTTTTGACCGAGTTCCTTATTGAACACAATTTGCTACGTGTTTATGATGATTGACTAGATGCCCTAATGGTATAGATTATTCCTAGGTTTATAATCAAAGAAATTCATGCCAAATGTATATAGAGACACAAATTTGATAACTGCTAGGTTGATTCAAGTAATTGTGCTTTATGCAGTTCCAATGGAAGAGTCTAGGAAGGTTCCAAAATATTATTTCATTTAAGTGATTTGATCTTGTTTGTTTGATGATTGGATAATGGTCCCATAATCTTGGTAGATTGGCATGGTGGGTTCAATATCCATATATTGATATGCCAAAAAGGTCTATATTGTTAGCATGGGCATCTCCAACATGGAGCCTGATAGCAATCAGGGGCACCATTCAACCTCACTCAGACAAATTTCACAAAAAATAGGATTGCTCGCATCTTGCAAGAAGATAAAACATAAACCCTAACAACCAGTGCGGCAAAAGATATTAGACAAGACTTCATCAGAGAAACATGGGCACATTAGTGGGTATCATTGTGTGGTTTCTTTGATATGGTGAAATATAGAAGAGCACATGATTGAAGATTCTATCAGATGGAGAAACAAATATCGGTGGGACAAAAAGCTCAATCCCTTTGATACTCCGATAAAACTTAGTCACATAATTCATCGGTGGGAGAAGAAAATTTTGGTGGGACAAAAATCTCAATCCCACCGATACTCTGATAATACAAAAAAATCTTACAATGTTACGATATGTTTCAGAGTGCTTCATTAATTCAAATATTTTGATAGCATCCTTGCAAAATCCATTTTGTGCATATCCTGCAATTATTGCATTCCGCAAGATGACATCTCTTTGAGGTATTCCATCAAAGAGTTCACATGCCTTGTGTTCATTTCCACATTTTGCATACATGTCTAACAGAGCATTTCCAACCATAATATCTGACAAAAATCCCCCATCTATTATGCTCTGATGGATGTTCATACCCTGCTCCAAAGCTCCCATTTTGGTACAAGCAGGGAGTATGTTGGCATAGGTTGTGGAATTTGGCTTCACACCTGCTAATTACATTTTCTTGAAAGTTTCTAAAGCCTTCTCAGCCAGTCATTGCATAAATGAAGTAAATTGTAGCCAGTCTATTATTCGATAATCGTTAATGAAGACTTGGAACTTGTCATTCACTAAGAGGTTTGTTTCCTTAATGTTGCAAAAATAAAGTGCAAACTAATAAGAGCACCCTCATACACAGGGTCAAGTGAGTATGGGAGTAGCAGGTCGTCGACTAGTTTCCTTGTAATGGTTGTCAACTAGGTGGTTGGTTCGCCAAGCCTTTCCCAAAAGTATCTACCCCTGTACTAATCTTATCAAATGTTGGTGATGTATATATAATCTTTCTTGTTTTTGAAAACTCTCCAACCATAGATAATCTTTCTTGTATATATAATATTTCTTGGTTCGCCAAGCCTTTCCCAAAATTATCTACCCCTATATTGATCTTATCAAATGTCTACCTAGAAAACTCTCCAACCATAGATGATAGAAGGGGTTTCTACTGCTGTATATAATCTTTATTGTTTTTGAATATAAAATCTCAATTCTATCACCTGTGTGCATAAGGAAAGATGATTTTCCCTACTTGAATGACATGTTAGATCATTGATTAAGTTAGGATCCTATTTTAATTTATTAAAATAATGTAATAATGTGTTTTCACCTTTCTTTGAATCAACATATTCTCATAATTTTTTGAATCAACATGTTCTCATTTAGAAAGTAATTTTAATGTATCCTTCATCGTGTTTTGTGAAACTTTGGACTAGAAGGTCATATTTCTTTCAGATTTTATTCTATGGTAATAAGCAGTACACCTTTTTCCTCATAATTTTATTCATGAATAACTGCACTAAGCTATTTGTCCTTCTCTTGCTTGATGTATATTGATACTAATTTATCCTAATTTAACTTTTCTATTCATGTTTATTTAGATAGTGTTCCATACTATTTACTAGATTTTTTATGGTGAATAAATTTAAGTAGAGTGGAAGATGAAATACATTTTCTCTTATCATATTTGGTATAGAATGATATATGGGATACTTAAACAAAAATTTATGGTTGTAATATAATTTATGAAATAAGAAATAAGAGAATAAAGAAAAAACATGTTGACTATAAACAATCCCTAAATTAAACATATTATTGATTCATACAGGCCATGTTTCCCTGGAAGAAGTTTATGTATGCATGTATTAACCAAAGAAATTGATGAACATTTAAACATAAAGGAGGGGTAAAAATTTTATTAAATCAAGGAAACATTACAAAGCAAGGGCATTAAATGACCCAATCCAATTCAACCAAGTGATCTAATTGATGAGACAAATCAGGGGGAAGTTGACCCCGATCCACCAGATTCCAATCATGAATATGATCTAAAGCCCATTTAGCCAGGCAATTAGCAACCCCATTCCATTCATGAGGAATATGAGTGAACATAATATACTCCAAAGAAGCACAAAGAGTGAGAATTTGTTCGACAATCAAAGCCAGTTGTCAGCTCACATCATCCAAATGTTGCCTTTTCAGTAAGTTCACCACCATGTGTGAGTCAGACTCACATATGATCCCGCGCCATCCCAATTGACTGCCCTGCTCCAAATCCAGTAAAATGGCCTAAGCCTCCATAAGATTATTAGTATGAAGAGCCTTATACATAGAGAAGATAAACTAAACCTCTCCAGAGCTATCCTTGCCAACACCCCCAATGCCAACATGACCCGAATTTCCATGGGAAGAGCCATCTGAGTTGATTTTTAGGACTCCATGAGGAGGAGGGGTCCATCTTCCCTCCCTATTCACCTTCAGGGTAGGATGTCTGCATCTTTTGTGCATGATCTTCTTTTGCGGAGGAGGAAGATGAAGACGCTTACAAAAACCAACATCATGAGGGTCCACTGGCAGAGTCATATCACACTTAGCCGCAATAGTTTCCCCTAAAGAGTGAAGAATTTTCCACCATAGGTGAGGGGCCTGCAACAACGAATCCTAAAAAATTTGCCTATTCCTCTCCAACCACAGGTTCCAGATAATAAACAAAGGCCCAATAGCCCACACAGCCTGAAGAAAGGAGATCAGAATAGGGGCCTTGCCCCACCATACCCCAAACTCTGGCAAAGAGGAAGCATGTCAGCAAGCCGTATTCCACACTCCCCACCAGAGATGCCAAATCTTTCTAGCATAGGAGAATTGGAAGAAGAGATGGGAAAAACTTTCTTCCCAGCCATGACACAAAACACACATAAAGGGGCCCTGGAAACCATGCTTACATAAGTTATCCCAAGTAAGACACCAGTTTTGAGCCACTAACCACATAAAGAAGTTGCACTTGGGCCAGGACAGCTTGTGCCAAACTTGCTTCCACCAAGCAACCTCAATATCTCCAAACAACTGCCTACCCAACTGCTTATAGCCAGCTGCCACGGAGTACTTTCTAGACAACTCTGAACCATCCCAAGCCAAGACATCAGGACCCCTCAAAGAGTTACAAGTGTGGGAAGCCAGAAGTAGGGCAAGCTCATGCCTATCTCCTTGAGAACCACTAGGAGGCCACTCCGAGGGCTACTTCCAGCGAAAACTAATAGCCAAACCACCATGCTGCCCCACCTTATAATGCTCCACAGAAACCCAACCAACCACAACAAAAACATCACAAAGGGGCTGGAGGTGAGGGAAGGAAGAAAGAATAGGAGGGTGACCATCCCAAGAGTCAGTCCAAAAAAGAGCTTGTGATCCCAAATGACAGATAAAAAAAAGTGCACACTTAATCAATTGAGCTCCCATTTTCAAGGTATGCCAAATCATAGAACCACTCCCTTCCAGAGGATAGCGAGGAACATCAAAAGAGGCAACACCCCTAAGATATTTATAGTTGAGAATACAAGCCCATAATTGATGTTGATGAGTGCACCAGTGCCATTAAAGCTTGGCAGCAAGAGCTTTCCCATTTAGAATAGCAGAGCGTAAACCAAGACCACCCTCTTGATTTGGCCTGCACATTGAATCCCACTTAACAAGGCTCCACTTTGAAGACAATAGATTGCCGCTCCATAGAAATTGCCGAGAAAGAGAATCAAATTCCTTAAGAAAATACATAGGAGCCACTTGAAAAAAGCACCTATAGATGGGGAGGGCCTGGATGACCGACTTAAGAAGAGTCACTCTAGCAGCAGTAGACAGCCAACGATGGGTCCAATGAGTAACCTTTCGCCTAAGCTTATCAAGCAGCAAATGCCAAGAGGATCTAGGTTGCCAACCAACAGCAAGAGGAATACCCAAGTAGACAAAGGGTAGAGACCCAATTTGGAACCAAAGAATAGCTGCAATCCTCCGTTGGATCGCTTGAGGAGTATTAAAAAGGAATATAGAGGACTTTTTCTCATTGACTTTCTGGCCCCAAGCTGAAAGGTAGCTGTCCAAAGCTGCCCTGAAGGAATCAGCCTCCCTAATATGAGCTAGACCCATAAGAGAGGTGGCATCTACAAATTGAAGATGAGAAAGCGAAGGCAAGCCCCTCCCCCACTGCCACCCCTGAATCAAACCCTATGAAACTCGAGACTTTAGAAGCCGCCCTAGCCCCTCAGTCATAATAATAAACAAATAAGGAGAGAGCGCATCTCCCTGCCGAAGGCCCCTAGAAGCCCCAAAAACCTCAGAAGGTTCCTCGTTCACAATAACCGAAAAGGAAGAAGAGGTCACACAACTCAAAATCCAGCTCACCCAATTAGAGGAAAAGCCAAAGGCCAATAGAATCTTCTGAAGAAAACTCCATTTAACGCGGTCATAAGCTTTGGCCATATCCAACTTAATAAACATAGACCTGTCTTGCAAGGTTGCCATGGAATGAATAACTTCAGACGTAACGACCACCCCGTCTAGAATTTGATGACCAGCCACAAAACCACCTTGATCCTTAGAAATGATCATAGGCAAACAAGATTTAAGCCTCTCAGCAATCATTTTTGTAATAATCTTGTAGACCACATTGCAGAGTGCAAAAGGTCTAAAGAGGTCAAGCCTATCAACACCTTCCTTCTTGGGAATGAGAACCAAAAAAGTAGCATTCAGGGCCCAGAGCATCTGCTTACTATGAAGAGATTCACAAACCACCTCCAATAAATCCAGCTTCACAATATCCCAAAACTCCTAGAAAAACTCAACTAGGAAACCATCAGGGCTAGAGGCTTTCTCCTTATTCATCCCAAACACTACCTCCTCCACTTCAAAAAAAGTCACCTGGTGAATAAGAGAAGCATTCGCCTCATTAGAAATTATGGAGGGAATGCAATCAAGCACCGTATTCTCATCCACCTCAGCTAGAAGTAAATCCTCAGTGAATAGATCAAAGTAAAACTGGCGAGCCTCTCTAGACAAACCCTAATGTGAAGAGATCGAAAGACCCTCTTAGTTAACAAGAGAGGAGATAAAACACTTATTTTGACGAGCCTGAACCGAATGATGGAAAAAGGAGGTATTCCTATGACCCTCTTGAAGCCAATCAATCCTAGCCTTTTGTTTCTAGAAAATTTCCTCACGAAGCTCCCACTCCTCCACCAACTTCAGAGCCCAGGCCTCAACATGTCCAAGTGCCTCCGAGAAACCCAAATCTCGAATCTGGTGAGTAATGACAGCAAGGCGATCCTGCGCTTCTCTTTTCTTGGCCCGAAAATTATAAAAGCAAGACCTATTCCATCACTTGAGATGATACTTAACATATTGCAGCTGCTTAACTAGAGAATACATAGCGGTACCATACACAGGGGTGCCACCCCACCACCACTAAGCAACAAGATCACCCAAAGATGGATCACGCAGCCACATAAGATGAAATTTGAAAGTGGGGTTCTTTGAATTTGGGAAAGGAGAAGTCAAAAGCTTAATTAGCCAATGATCAAAGCCACACCAGTCAAGAATCTCAAAGCAGATGACCAAGCTACCTCTAACCCAAGAGCAAGAGACAAAGAAATGATCCAGCCTCTAGGAGATTGCTTCAGACCCGCTCCGTCTATTATTCCAAGTGAATATACCGTTAGAGGGTTTAACATCCACCAAGGCCAGAGAGTCCACATTACTCTGAAGCACATTTGAGGTAGGACCAAGCCTAGGCAACCCTCCCCTTTTCTCCTCCAAACTCATCACAACATTGAAATCACCAGCTAGGATCCAAGGTAAAAAGGGGGCACAAGACCTCACATACCTAATATGGGCCCAAAGCTATATTTTACCATGAATGTCAATTAGAGCATAAACATTACTAACCAAAATAATCTCATCGGAATCCATAACCAAAGCCACCACCGAAATAGCAGACTGGCTTGAGATCCACCAATGAGGAACAATCTTGCAAGGATTCTAGAAAAGAGCTAGACCCCC